>CM049821.1:482442-483844 GCA_027422435.1 Schizopygopsis pylzovi
ATTCAGAAACGCAAAAATAAATAAATGAGGCTCAATCATCTATTAACAAACATACGTGTTTATTTTAGCACTTACGTCAGTCAACACTCAGCCTGCAAAACACTAAAATAAATATCAAATAAATACAGTTAAATAGGAAAGTAGCCTTAAATGAGAAAGTTAAATACACCCGGTGTGTGACGTCACGTGCACTACTGTCGGTGACGCGGTTGTCACGGCCACCATTACAGCCCTAGACAAAATGACTACTTGTTGCGTCGTGGACTGTGAAAATCGCACCAGTTCTGGAGTCAAGTTTTTCAGGATTCCTGCAGGATCTCATCCGTTTCAAAAAATAGACGACATCTGTGACTGCAAGCTATTAAACGGGCAGACTGGGACAATACTACGATCAAAGAGGCTTGTGTTGGTAGTGCTCACTTCATATCAGGAAACGTTAAAGTCATCCTTTATCATCCCTTTCTGTTTGCTTAAACTCGAAAGCCTGGATTACATGAACAGTTTTCTGTACGTTAAGCTATGCAAGTTAATAGTGTTGTAAATGTCATGGACCTGTGTCATGCTACAGACGTAGCCAGCTGCTAGTAGTTAGCCGCAGGCTAGCGCCAACATTGTGCCAACAACGGTAGAGTTAAGCCATGATAAGTAAACAAATGTTTTCTGTAAACTGTAGACTGATTTAATAGTTAGGTGAAGTTTGATATCTGGCATAAATTGTGACCTGTGACATGCTACAGACTTAGCAGATAGCAGACTAGCTTTACATTAGCGTTTTCACCATGACAACAGCAGATCGTGTTGTAATCAATGTGTGCAATTCTTTTTTGTAGGAGAGGCACCACTTGACTCCAGTAGTCCTGACTTTGAGCCCTCCTTGTTTGTGTACACAAAACAAAGCCAGACACCTAAGACAAAAATGGAAAGGTACAAATAATAATAAAAAAGTATCTTATGTATCTATAAGGCTTGTCTGTTTCTCCTTGACACAATATGCCGGTCTATTAGCCGCGCCATTTTTATGACCCCAAGCTGCGCGCGCACCAAACGGAGGCTTTCGATGTTTACAAACATTGAAGGGGTCTATAGCAACTTCCCATTGCCTCCTCAAGCCTGTATCACTGGAAAACCTTCAAAATGTGAAGAATAATAAAACAGCAAGAGACAATGAGAGAGAGTACCAGTTCCTGCTGTAATAACGTCACACGTAAGTAATGTTAGTTACGATGACATAATGCAGACATCCCAAGTCTCCCGGAAGTTCCGGGAATCTCCCGCATATTGATAGCGGCTCCCTGATGCCCGCAAATGAGTTAAAATATCCCGGAATCTAGAGCGAGTGATCAAGAGCGCGCATGCGAGACAGAGACTGTGCTTCAACACATGTAGCGCGCGCACGGCAGAA
>CM049821.1:483944-630507 GCA_027422435.1 Schizopygopsis pylzovi
TCCAGGACATATATATGTCTATGCTCTCAGTCTCGCCTGCATTCGTCACAGATTGCGACATGCCGTGTTTCTGGTGAGGTGTGTTTGAATGATGCAAGCACGCGCGTCTTCGTGAGTTCACTGAGAGCGAGAGGATCAGGAAAATAATCTGGATAATATTTTCTGTGATTAACAACATCAATTCTGCTCTGTATCTCGCACAAACCTACTGTATTCCGCCAGAGAGGACTGCGGCTGCAACACATCGTCATTTGGATTACTTTTGGTAGTGCTTTTGACATCTTTGCAATAAATAAATTATTGTAATTGCATTTATCTGTCTGTCATGTTTTTCTTATAACTTACTGTAACACTACATAAATAGCTATGTTAAGGTATAGATATAGGAGGGGGATTAGCGACTATACATTTTTTTTAATGCTATGTTGTTACTAAAAGGGTTATTTTCCTGCATATTTCGCTCAATTACATTTTGTATCCTTTTATATTCACTATAAAATGGGTAGGATTAGGTCTGTGTGTCTAAAATATAAATAGCTTATTAACAAAATGATAAAAATGCATATTCGCTGTAAAATGGGTAGGTTTAGGCTTGGGGATAGGTTAAGGGGTCTAAAAATCTAAATCGCTTATTGATAAAATGATAAAAATGCATTGATAATGAATATCTTAATGATATAAAATATACTTAAATATTTGTATGTTTTTTAGCTAAAAATACGTATAGATTTGTAAGTTTTATACGTTGAAATACGTCTAAATGGTACGTTGTAGCATCAATAAAAATTTACGTTTTGTGCTTGTAAACGTTTTGTATTAATACCTACATATAAACATGAGACCAGGCTGACAGAAGCCATTCTCTCTGCTTCAGTATGTCACAGTACATGTTGGAATTCATGGTTCCCTCAATGAACTGTAGCTCCCCAGTGCCGGCAGCACTCATGCAGCACCAGACCATGACACTCCCACCACCATGCTTGACTGTAGACAAGACACACTTTTCTTTGTACTCCTTACCTTGTTGCCGCCACACACGCTTGACACCATCTGAACCAAATAAGTTTATCTTGGTCTCATCAGACCACAGGACATGGTTCCAGTAATCCATGTCCTTAGTCTGCTTGTCTTCAGCAAACTGTTTACAGGCTTTCTTGTGCATCATCTTTAGAAAAGGCTTCCTTCTGGGACGACAGCCATGCAGACCAATTTCATTCAGTGTGCGGCGTATGATCTGAGCACTGACAGGCCGACCCCCCACCCCTTCAACCTCTGGAGCAATGCTGGCAGCACTCATACGTCTATTTCCCAAACACAACCTCTGGATATGACGCTGAGCACGTGCACTCAACTTCTTCGGTCGACCATGGCGAGGCCTGTTCTGAGTGGAACCTGTCTTGTTAAACTGCTGTATGGTCTTGGCCACCGTACCGCAGCTCAGTTTCAGGGTATTGGCTATTTTCTTATAGCCTACACCATCTTTATTTAGAGCAACAATTCTTTTTTTCAGATGCTCAGAGAGTTCTTTGCTATGAGGTGCCATGTTGAACTTCCAGTGACCAGTGTGAGAGAGTGAGAGCGATAACACCAGATTTAACACACTTGCTCCTCATTCACACCTGAGACCTTGTAACACTAACGAGTCACATGACACCGGGGAGAGAAAATGGCTAATTGGGCCCAATTTGGACATTTTCACTTAGGGGTGTACTCACTTTTGTGGCCAGCGGTTTAGACATTAATGGCTGTGTGTTAAGTTATTTTGAGGGGACAGCAAATTTACACTGTTATACAAGCTGTACACTCACTACTTTACATTGTAGCGAAGTGTCATTTCTTCAGTGTTGTCACATGAAAAGATATCATACAATATTTACAAAAATGTGAGGGGTGTACTCCCTTTTGTCAGATACTGTATATATATATACAAGAAAACAAGCAGTTAGAAAATTAATAGAGTGCAAGTGTTAGAGGGTCAAGTCAACAAATAGATCAAATAGAAATGATAATATAATTGTACTGAGCCAATCCCATCCTAGCTGGCTCAGGCAATGTTCACTTACCTCCAGAATAATCTCTCCCACATATGTACTCAGTTTAACTGAAGATTGACATAATGCCTGTGTTTGATCATTAGTCCATAACTTCCCATAAGTCTCCTCACTGATGATCAGTGCTGAAGCTCCCGTGTCTATCACCATCTTAAGGTTTAACCCATTAACTGTTGCATATAGAGTGTCTGAACCTTCCATAAAACATTGAATAGGAACAAGTCTCCATTATGTGATGTGTCTTTGAGTGAGGTTTCCCCCATCCTTTGAGTTGAGAAATACCTCTGCATTTCTTTGCCAAATGTTTCATCTTGCCACAATTATGGCACACGGTCTCTTTGAATTTACAAGCATTTGCATAATTAGCTGAAACACATCTGTAACAGTGCACTTTAACAGCCTTAGTCACATGAAACACATCACTCTACATATCTGCAATATATTTTACATGTTGTGCTGCTGACTCCACGCCCTGTGTGATTTCTATTACTTTGGTGAATGAAAGCTCACACGAGGCGATTGTGCAGCATGTCCTCCAGTACATCCCCAAACTTGCAATATTCAGAAAGCTTGGCCACACACTTTGAAATAGATTCTCCTGACTTACGGAAAACGGCTACGGAACCTAAAACGCTGCTCAATCACTGAAGGCTTAGGCCTGTGGTCGATCAAATCTTTGTATGCCAACTCTCCTGTCTTCTGCTGTGTTTCCAAGGTCCTCATGAGCTTATATTCCTTTGCTCCGCACACACTTAACAAGATTCCTTATCATTATTATTATTATTATTAAGCATTTCATATCATTGTCGGTGATCTCATTCGAGGTAAAAACATGCTCCAGACGCTTCCTATACTCCAGCCAGTCATCAACTAATTACCCAACAGTTCAGAACATTGGCATTTTGTAAATACAATCCATCTATGCAGGGCTTTCTCACTTATGCCAATCCATGTGACTTGTTACCAGACGTGTGTTGTTTATCCTCGTCACCAAATATGTAATAAATGGAGGCTTAACAGAACCGAGAAAACTTTACTCTTTCAGTCTCTTTTCATAGCTGAACAGGGGTGCGTTTCCCAAAAGCATCGCTAGTTAACTATGGTCATTAAATCCATTGAACTATATTGGCAACTTGCGACCATAGTTTGGGAAACGCACCCCAGAACAGCATACAGCAACTTGTTCTCTTCACAACCTACACACTCTTAAAGTGTCAACATAACAAGAACTAGTACTTACTTAAAGGTACCATTATCATAACACCATGTGTGACAACTTGCCCCACTGTCAGTGGTTTTGCTCTTACATGGCTGGTTTTATTTCTTTGTGAATCTCAGAACCGACTGTTTGTTTTTTCCTCCAGTCCTCCTCACTTCTTCAGATGCTGACTCCACACTTTAGAACTAAGGTTTGAATATCTTGATGACCGTGTAAAAACTGCTCAGTGGTTTGCTGGTCTTTTATTATCTCCAGCTTCTCTTTATTCAGATCTGGATTCAGTCGTATTGAGTCAAAAAATTACATGCAGCACATTACAATGTCAGCAGAATAATGTGACATTATTTCATTAAACTAACACATTTTTGATTTAGGGTAAAATTTCTGCTAATTTCTTGACTCTAAAGTTTCAGATTAAACTCCCTTTACACACACCTTTTTTCATGATGTTTTTCCATTTAATCAGAACCGGTTTATCTGGATGATCAGCTGACTAAAAAAGTGTTTCTGTTCAGTCACATGAAGAAAGCACTACAGGTTTAATCGTACTGCCTTCATTGCACCAGTTCTCTTTCACTTTGACGATGCAGAGAGATGATCGTAACTGAACATGGAGCTGCTTGTGTTCGTTATAATGACTGTAATTCCAGTTATGTCAAACGGTATGTACATTGTTTTTCTCTCTTCAAGTTAATTCTGAAGGCAAGGCACATTGTTAATAATGCCCTGTTTAAATCTCTGTAAACCTACAGTCTCTGTTAAAGATTTGGACACATTTTGGACTGAATATATGTTGCTCAAGATCTTAAAAATCTTTTTTGCTGCAGAGGCTTCTGCTTAAACACTTGAAATGAGTTTGTGCCTACATATGGATCACTTTACAGAATATTTCATCAAAATGTAATTATTTTTATCTGTAGTGAAGAAAAGATAATCATCATGTGTCCTCCTTCAGTAGTGTGTGAAACCAGTGCATGTTTTATAATTAATACAAATTAAGAGCACATTTAGATGAATCTCTCCTGCTTTACTCGTCATGTTCAACATGATTTTGCTTGATGTCTTAAGCTTTCAACATTTTTCTAGGTTGATTGACTTGAAATGATGATGACAATGATGGTGATGATTATGATATTTTTGCCTACAGCTTTTATGATATTTTTACCTACAGCTTTTATTCAGATTTAATTTTTCAAATGTAATATATGTGTTTCTAATTGTAAGGCTGATTTTGGTGATTTCTGCTACTGGCAATTTTTATAGTCTGGAAATAAGTGAAACTGGTAATACTGGTCTTTATTTATTTATTTTATTTTTTTACACAGTGTACTCTTCCATATATTGAAATATTTTATTTAACTGAATTATGATTTTAACTGAAAGGGAAGCTGGAGTGCATTTCGTTTGAAATTCATTCGAGTTAATTTGCCCAGCACTTCCTTTAGAGATGCTTTTCATTTTTTTATAGTGATGTTTTTCCAACTTAATCAGAACCAGTTTGTCTGGATCAGTTGCAGTTTCTTTGTAAAATAAAACAGGTTTCAGCATGTCCGGATGCACCAGAATGACCTTTTATAAAACTTCAGTTTTACTTTGAAGAGCCAAAGAGAATTTATCATAACTGAACAAGGACCTGCTTATGTTTATATTTGTGGTTGTGTTTCTAATAATATCTGATGGTTTGTACTTTATTTTGTTATCTTTAATCTAAAAAGGGCACACAATTAACAAAATGAAAAGGCGCAAATATGTATTTCCTTTCGTAAAAAAAATTTGAATGAAGAATATTTATGTGGATGAGCTGGAGCAGAGAGTAAAGGAAAATCAGTGCTTCCCATGATGCACCTCTTGAAGCTGAAGGTTAGGAGAGAGCAGAGCTGGAATCTAGACAAAAAAAACAAGCTCAAATACAAGATGTTGAGATTTGATTAACTTTGGTTTGGTAACATTCATGTCAGCTATTGTCATGTTGAGGTGTGTCAGTCTGTGTCGTACTTTGACATTTTTATCAGGTCATATTTCCTGGTTACCTGACTTGACCCAGCATTTACTACCTGTTTTTATATCTCCTAATCAGTTCGTTAGAATTGAGCTCCGTGCATGAACTGTGTTCCGATTCAAGGTTCAAGGTTCAAGGTTTCTTTATTTGTCACATAATAAATTATACAGGGTATAACCAGAAGTGAAATGTAATCAAATCAGGTCCGCTCAGTGGACAGTGCAAAATAATAAAAAATAAGAATTATATAAAAGTAACAAAACACAAGAGCATATATATGGTAAAAAAAGAGAAATAAGAGTAAAATGTGCAATATAAAAAGTGCACAACAATAAGATGTGCAAAACAATAGGATGTGCAAAAAACAATAGGATGTGCAAAAAACAGATTGACTTTGTCCCTACACATTGTTCATTGCTCCCTACTCTCTACTCCCTGAGCAGGGAAATACGTTGAAGTTTACTCCACTTCGGATCATTCGTGGATTTGCACTGTGCAACGTCTTCACACATGGACTAGTGTGATATAATATACCTCTGTAAATATATACAATTTAAATTCACATCTCGCACACTTCAATGCACTTTGAATGGAATATATGTTCGCTTCGAACTGAAATCTTGGTGGAATATCCTGTGATGTCCACTTCGCAGGGCACATACGCTCAAATAGAACAAATGTCTGAAGTGATAAGAGAAGCATACAAAATGTGCAGAGCGCAGGGGGGTGAGCTGTGAGGTGCGAGGACAGGAATTGAGAACCGCTGAATTAATGCATTAAAGGGCTGTGAGCTTTCCCTTGCCCTGTATCTTGCTCTCTCACTTGCCATAGGTCTGTGACTCCTCCCACTGAACTTTCCCTTGCCCTGTATCTTGCTCTCTCATTGGCTGTAGGTCTGTGACTCCTCCCACTGAACTTTCCCTTGCCCTGTATCTTGCTCTCTCATTGGCCGTAGGTCTGTGACTCCTCCCACTGAACATTCCCTTGCCCTGTATCTTGCTCTCTCATTGGCCGTAGGTCTGTGACTCCTCCCACTGAACTTTTCCTTGCCCTGTATCTGCTCTCTGACTTGCCATATGGCTGTGACTCCTCCCACTGAACTTTTCCTTGCCCTGTATCTGCTCTCTGACTTGCCATATGGCTGTGACTCCTCCCACTGAACTTTTCCTTGCCCTGTATCTGCTCTCTGACTTGCCATAGGGCTGTGACTCCTCCCACTGAACTTTACCTTGCCCTGGATATTGCTCTCTCATTGGCCATAGGTCTGTGACTCCTCCCACTTAACTTTCCCTTGCCCTGTATCTTGCTCTCTCATTGGCCATAGGTCTGTGACTCCTCCCACTTAACTTTCCCTTGCCCTGTATTTTGCTCTCTCATTGGGCGTAGGTCTGTGACTCCTCCCACTTATCTTTCCTTTGCTCTGTATCTTGCTCTCTCTCATTGAGTGCAGGTCTTTGACTCCTCCCACTGAATTTTCCCTTGCCCTGTATCTTGCTCTCTCATTGAGTGCAGGTCTTTGACTCCTCCCACTTAACTGTCCCTTGCCCTGTATTTTGCTCTCTCATTGGGCGTAGGTCTGTGACTCCTCCCACTTATCTTTCCTTTGCTCTGTATCTTGCTCTCTCATTGAGTGCAGGTCTTTGACTCCTCCCACTGAATTTTTCCTTGCCCTGTATCTTGCTTTCCCATTGGTCGTAGGTATGTGACTCCTCCCACTGAACTTTCCCTTGCCCTGTATCTGCTCTCTCACTTGCCATAGGGCTGTGACTCCTCCCACTGAACTTTCCCTTGCCCTGTATATTGCTCTCTCATTGGCCATAGGTCTGTGACTCCTCCCACTTAACTTTCCCTTGCCCTGTATCTTGCTCTCTCATTGGCCATAGTTCTGTGACTCCTCCCACTTAACTTTCCCTTGCCCTGTATTTTGCTCTCTCATTGGGCGTAGGTCTGTGACTCCTCCCACTTATCTTTCCTTTGCTCTGTATCTTGCTCTCTCTCATTGAGTGCAGGTCTTTGACTCCTCCCACTGAATTTTCCCTTGCCCTGTATCTTGCTCTCTCATTGAGTGCAGGTCTTTGACTCCTCCCACTTAACTTTCCCTTGCCCTGTATTTTGCTCTCTCATTGGGCGTAGGTCTGTGACTCCTCCCACTTATATTTCCTTTGCTCTGTATCTTGCTCTCTCATTGAGTGCAGGTCTTTAACTCCTCCCACTGAATTTTCCCTTGCCCTGTATCTTGCTCTCTCATTGGCCATAGGTCTGTGACTCCTCCCATTGAACTTTCCCTTGCCCTGTATCTTGTTCTCTCATTGGCTGTAGGTCTGTGACTTCTCCCATTGAACTTTCCCTTGCCCTGTATCTTGCTCTCTCATTGGCCGTAGGTCTGTGACTTCTCCCATTGAACTTTCCCTTGCCCTTTATATTGCTCTCTCATTGAGTGCAGGTCTGTGACTCCTCCCACTGAATATTTCCCTTGCCCTGTATCTTGCTCTCTCAATGGCTGTAGGTCTGAGACTCCTCCCATTGAACTTTCCCTTGCCCTTTATATTGCTCTCTCATTGGTCGTAGGTATGTGACTCCTCCCACTGAATTTTCCCTTGCCCTGTATCTTGCTCTCTCATTGAGTGCAGGTCTTTGACTCCTCCCACTTAACTTTCCCTTGCCCTGTATTTTGCTCTCTCATTGGGCGTAGGTCTGTGACTCCTCCCACTTATCTTTCCTTTGCTCTGTATCTTGCTCTCTCATTGAGTGCAGGTCTTTGACTCCTCCCACTGAATTTTCCCTTGCCCTGTATCTTGCTTTCCCATTGGTCGTAGGTATGTGACTCCTCCCACTGAACTTCCCCTTGCCCTGTATCTGCTCTCTCACTTGCCATAGGGCTGTGACTCCTCCCACTGAACTTTCCCTTGCCCTGTATATTGCTCTCTCATTGGCCATAGGTCTGTGACTCCTCCCACTTAACTTTCCCTTGCCCTGTATCTTGCTCTCTCATTGGCCATAGTTCTGTGACTCCTCCCACTTAACTTTCCCTTGCCCTGTATTTTGCTCTCTCATTGGGCGTAGGTCTGTGACTCCTCCCACTTATCTTTCCTTTGCTCTGTATCTTGCTCTCTCTCATTGAGTGCAGGTCTTTGACTCCTCCCACTGAATTTTCCCTTGCCCTGTATCTTGCTCTCTCATTGAGTGCAGGTCTTTGACTCCTCCCACTTAACTTTCCCTTGCCCTGTATTTTGCTCTCTCATTGGGCGTAGGTCTGTGACTCCTCCCACTTATATTTCCTTTGCTCTGTATCTTGCTCTCTCATTGAGTGCAGGTCTTTGACTCCTCCCACTGAATTTTCCCTTGCCCTGTATCTTGCTCTCTCATTGGCCATAGGTCTGTGACTCCTCCCATTGAACTTTCCCTTGCCCTGTATCTTGTTCTCTCATTGGCTGTAGGTCTGTGACTTCTCCCATTGAACTTTCCCTTGCCCTGTATCTTGCTCTCTCATTGGCCGTAGGTCTGTGACTTCTCCCATTGAACTTTCCCTTGCCCTTTATATTGCTCTCTCATTGAGTGCAGGTCTGTGACTCCTCCCACTGAATATTTCCCTTGCCCTGTATCTTGCTCTCTCAATGGCTGTAGGTCTGAGACTCCTCCCATTGAACTTTCCCTTGCCCTTTATATTGCTCTCTCATTGGTCGTAGGTATGTGACTCCTCCCACTGAATTTTCCCTTGCCCTGTATCTTGCTCTCTCATTGGTCGTAGGTATGTGACTCCTCCCACTGAATTTTCCCTTGCCCTGTATCTTGCTCTCTATTGGTCGTAGGTCTGTGACTCCTCCCACTAATTTTCCTTGCCCTGTATTTGTTTCATTGTAACTAAGGCTGGAGTGCCTCAATAATCAAAAGAATCCTCACTGAAATTATTCCTTCCCTGTATTTCTTTCCCATTGTCTATTTGTATGTGATCTGCCATGAATTTTCCTAAGCCCTTATAACAAGTCTTATTGCTGTAGTCTTGATCCCCCTGAATTTCCTTAGGCCCATGTATATTTTCATTCATAACACTATAACTGAGCTGTGAGTCCACCACTAATTTCATCTTGCCATTATCTGCATTCTCTCTTGCCTTTTTTCTCTCCCTTAACTTTCCCTTGCCCAATGTATTTTGCTCTCTCATTGGGCGTAGGTCTGATGACTCCTCCCACTTATCTTTCCTTATGCTCATGTATCTTGCTCTCATACTCATTGAGTGCAGGTCTTTGACTCCTCCCACTGAATTTTCCCTTGCCCTGTATCTTGCTCTCTCATTGAGTGCAGGTCTTTGACTCCTCCCACTTAACTTTCCCTTGCCCTGTATTTTGCTCTCTCATTGGGCGTAGGTCTGTGACTCCTCCCACTTATATTTCCTTTGCTCTGTATCTTGCTCTCTCATTGAGTGCAGGTCTTTGACTCCTCCCACTGAATTTTCCCTTGCCCTGTATCTTGCTCTCTCATTGGCCATAGGTCTGTGACTCCTCCCATTGAACTTTCCCTTGCCCTGTATCTTGTTCTCTCATTGGCTGTAGGTCTGTGACTTCTCCCATTGAACTTTCCCTTGCCCTGTATCTTGCTCTCTCATTGGCCGTAGGTCTGTGACTTCTCCCATTGAACTTTCCCTTGCCCTTTATATTGCTCTCTCATTGAGTGCAGGTCTGTGACTCCTCCCACTGAATATTTCCCTTGCCCTGTATCTTGCTCTCTCAATGGCTGTAGGCCTGAGACTCCTCCCATTGAACTTTCCCTTGCCCTTTATATTGCTCTCTCATTGGTCGTAGGTATGTGACTCCTCCCACTGAATTTTCCCTTGCCCTGTATCTTGCTCTCTCATTGGTCGTAGGTATGTGACTCCTCCCACTGAATTTTCCCTTGCCCTGTATCTTGCTCTCTCATTGGTCGTAGGTCTGTGACTCCTCCCACTGAATTTTCCCTTGCCCTGTATCTTGCTCTCTCATTGGTCGTAGGTCTGTGAGGAGTCACAGACCTACGACCAATGAGAGAGCAAGATTCCCACTGAATTTTCCCTTGCCCTGTATCTTGCTCTCTCATTGGTCGTAGGTATGTGACTCCTGCCACTGAATTTTCCCTTGCCCTGTATCTTGCTCTCTAGTTGGTCGTAGGTCTGTGACTCCTCCCACTAAGCTTTTCTTGGCCCTGTATGTGATTTGTACAGATACTGTTTAAACTAAACTGAGCTGGACGGTGCCATCAATAAATTCAAAAATGAAATGCCTTCAACTGAAAATTGAATGTTTAATCTTGTCATTTTACATTATTGACACACTATTTTCTTATTTTAATATTGTGCAGTTGCTTTGACACAATTTGTATTGTTTAAAGCGCTATATAAACAAAGGTGACTTGAATTGACTTGTATCTTGATCCCTGATTGCCTGTAAGTCGCCGCCAATGTAATTTTCATTCATAACACATATCACACTGCAGGACTGTGAGTCACCGACAGATATTCATCATGCCAAATATATCATGGGCATTACTCTCTCTCTCTTTCTCTTTTCTCCCTCTCTCTCTCTCACACACACACACAAATTAGTGTTGAGTGCAGAAATTTGAAAGTGAGTGGACCTTGGATAAATAGGATTTACCTGTTTGATTTACCTCAGTTAATTACTCAAAACTAAAGTACATCATTTTACAATACAATAGATAACATAGGGATGCAAATTGCAATAGCTAAAAATGACATGATTGTTTTTTGACAACAAAAGCTTTATTTCACTTTACTCTTTCCCTTTCTATGGGGAAAACATTGTTTTCAGGGTTGACTGTGCGTGGTCCCTCTGGTCCTCTGGTTGCTCCTCTGGGATCTTCAATGGTTTTGCCCTGTTCTGTTGATAAAGCTTTACCAATGGAGGATCTGGAGGTGGAGTGGAAGAGAACAGACTCAGAGACTTTAGTTCATCTGTATCAGGACGGTGAGAGTCGACCAGAAGCCCAGCAGCATGAATATCAGGATAGAGCTCATTTCTTTACTGAAGAGATTAAACGTGGAAACTTCTCCCTCCGGCTGGACGATCTGAGAGCTGAAGATGCTGGAGAATACACGTGTACAGTTCACAGTCAGCAAGAGTCTGGTGAGACTGTAGTTGAAATAAAAAATGTTGGTGAGTAAAACCCCTATTAGTTGTAGTAGAAAGTTAATCTAGTAATTCATGAGAATATTTTATGCTCATATTTCATTTGTATTCTCTCAGTACGTTTGCTAGTATCCGGATCAGATGAGTCCATATCAGCGTCTGTGGGTGAAGACGTCACTCTGAACTGCTCTGTAGACTCTCACATCACACCTGAACACATTGAAGTTGCATGGAAGAAAACAGATGGAAATATTCAGGTTCTGCTCTTCCAAGACAACAAGACTTTACCAGATTCAGCACATGAACGATACAGAGACAGAGTTGAGTTCTTCAGTGATGAAATCCCCAAAGGAAACTTCTCTCTCAGACTGAAGAGTGTCAGAAGTGAAGATAAAGGAGTTTATATGTGTCACGTGTTTGCTGGAGGACTTTCAGCCAATACGACTGTAGAACTGGAGAGACTGGGTGAGTCCTAATGGATAAATACAGAATAATTGGGGCCTAAAGTAACAAATTACTTAGTTAACAGTACTTTGAAACTATCAGATATTCCTATAACTAATGTATGTCTGAATGATTATTCCTGGATGTGATAGTTAATGATGAATCACCTTAAATGCAGGATAGTTGTTCTACAGAGGTGTGTGTGTGTGTGTGTGTGCGTGATGCAGGGAATAATGTGAGGAATGTGTATGAAGACATGGGTTCTATAATGTAAACATGATTAATGAGGACACTTACTGTGTGAGGGGTAGGTTTAGTGTTACGGTAAGGTGATAAAACACAGTTTGTACAGTATAAAAGCTATTACGTCTATGGAGAGTCCCTGTAAACCACACATACCAACGCATGTGTATGTGTTTTTGTTTGTACTTGTTTAAGCATGTGAGGACCAAATTTCCTCACTTATATTGTGAAATACTTTGACAACTCACTAATTATAAAAGGCTTATAAATCGGCCAAAATATTTGTTTACTTAAATCTAGTGTTTTGCAGATGTTTCTGTGAGGGGTTATGTTTAGGGGAAGGGGTTGGCTTATACAACTAAATTGTACCCTGTATTTAAGATGGGCGGTGATATATTTTGGTAGCTAAGCTGGCAGATCTGATAGCCCCAAATGTTGGGCTACCGGTTTTGTGAGGCATGCAAAATGTCCCCACACGGATAGTAATACCAGTATACTTAGACATTTTTTGTTCCCCATGAGGAAGCAAGCTTATAAATCTTACAGAATTATCTTTTTGGAAAATCTAAAAATATGGCATGCAGCTTCAAACAATGGCATAAATCTGTTCATTCGTTATTAATAAATACAATCTCAAGGGAATAATCGACAATTATGATTTTTGTCATAATGGTTCAGCCCTTCGTTCCACCTTCTTTCGTACCACGATTGGTTGAATATGTACAATGCCTGCATGTTATTGGTCAACCTGTTCTTAGGCAATATAGAAATCCTGACCAGGACGTGTCCGGGAAAAAGAGGATGTTTGATCACCCTAGTTTATACAATATAAAAACTATTACACCTATGGAATGTCCTCATAAAGACATGGAAACATGGTGTGTGTGTGTGTGTGTGTGTGTGTGTGTGTGTGTGTGTGTGTGTGTGTGTGTGTGTTTATGCTACATTGCAGACCAAATGTCTCCACAACGATAGTAAAACCTGACATGTTTGGCATTGTGGGAACTGGCCTGCGGTCCCCACGAGGGGGAAAAATATTAAAAATAGTAGATTATGTTTATCTGAAAGTGTAACAATGCAAACAGGTTTTCTGTAAGGGCTAGGTTTAGGGGATAAAAAAATATAGTTTGGTCCGTATAAAAGTAATAGAATTCTATGGAAAGTCCCCACAATTCACAGAAACACGTGTGTGTGTGTGATAGAAACAATACATATTTGCACAGATAAACAATATTAACTTTTTAGGGCAGTATATAAGAAAAGCCCATAACACTTGTATTCAGTAAAATGTTTGTGTTTCTCAGGTTTGTCAGTTTTACACATGATGGTGCTGATTCTCTGTGTTTCTGCGTCTGGATCTGCTCTTCTGCTCTGCTGTCTGATCTACTGCAGAAATCAAAACGGTACAAATATTATTATTTTCTCAGGGTCATTTGGGACTTGAAGATTAAGAGAAAATAGATAAGAGGGCAAGCAATATGTGTTAATAATAGTGGAATAGTATACAGTGGTTCAGTCAGGCTTTTATCCAAAAGAGCCAGACTTTCACATAATCATAATTATACAACAATAACAGACCAACACGCAATAAAGCTCATTTTAAGACTTTATTCAAAGATTGACCAACTACATTGAATAATCATTTAACGATTTGAAACAATAATCACTGAGAAAGTTATCAAACAAAATGAGTGGAAACTATTAAGTTCTTCATGAAACTTACATGTGTGCGATAGCAGCTGAAAGACATGTGACCACACATAACAAACGTAACACAATACAACATGAAATAACAATATATAAAGAGCAAAGCAGTGTGCCGTTGATAATTGAACTGGTAATGCCTTTTAAATTCCAATTCAATACCTGAAATGATGGATGGATTTCCCAGAATGCATTACCTGTGTTGAATTTCTTTGATTTTTAGGTCAGTAAATTCCTCCATTTTAAGTCCAGGTTTGTGTTGTGGTAAATTCAATTTAAAATCGAGACTTCCTTAAAATCATGTTTGGTCTCGTACTGTATCGCGTCTCTTGTCAGCGGGGTTAAGTTGGTTTTGTTTTCGATATTCGTGACACATTCAGCGATAAACGCAATAACTCCAAATCGACTTTACCCCAAAAACAATCTAAACAGTGTGACCACCAAAAGGGCAAAGCTGATCATGTTTCACAGCCTTCTTTTTCACAGTTTTCGCTCGATGTAATAAATACTAGCTCGCACAAGCCGTCTCATTGTGCATCAAGACGGGAGAGCTTTCAGTAAGGGACCGAGGGGAAAGTGCACGTTTTCTTCGTTTTTTGCTTTAGTTCAGTGGGCGCTGTTTTTGTAATAGCTTTTTAGTTAAAGGGCCTGTGAGACCAGTGTCAATCAATAGAAGGGAAGAGTGGACATATTTCACAACCCTCCATTTTACACCTACTGGTAGAAAAGGGAATTGCATGTCCAAAATTTACTTTCTTTTCGTAATAAAACTGAATAAAAATTAAAATACAATTTTGAAATAAGGTGTTGAGTATAAGTCAATTGGAATGCGCACACACACACACACACAATCGCACACACACAATCACTCACACACGATCACTCACACACACAATCACACACACACACACACACACACACACACACACACACACACACACACACACACACACACACACACACACACACACACACACACACACACACACACACACACACACACACACACACACACACACACACACACACACACGCACACACACACACACACACACACACGCACACACGCACACACACACACGCATGTTGGGCTTTAATGTGTTATGGGGATATTCAATATGCATTTATTCCAAATTGCATATTCTCTCTCACTACATTACATTAACCCGACTTCTAAACCTACCCATCACACAAAACGTTATGCATTCTTACATTTTCAGAAAATATAAATATGTAGGATTTACATGCTTGTTTCCTCATAGGGACAAAAAAATTCCCCAACAAAGTCAAAGTTGTAATACCGGTGGGGACATTTGGACCCCATAACTTAGGGAATACCAGTATAACACAACACACACACACACACACACACACAAATGATTGTAATAATAATAATAATAGAATAAATAAATGTGCATCTCAATAAATTAGAGTGTCGTGGAAAAGTTCATTTATTTCATAAATTTAACTCAAATTGTGAAACTCGTGTATTAAATAAATTCAATGCACACAGACTGAAGTAGTTTAAGTCTTTGGTTCTTTTAATTGTGATGATTTTGACTCATATTTAACAAAAACCCACCAATTCACTCTCAACAAATTAGAATATGGTGACATGCCAATCAGCTAATCAACTCAAAACACCTGCAAAGGTTCCCTGAGCCTTCAAAATGGTCTCAGTTTGGTTCACTAGGCGACACAATCATGGGGAATACTGCTGATATGACAGTTGTCCAGAAGACAATCATTGACACCCTTCACAAGGAGAATAAGCCACAAACATTCATTACCAAAGAAGCTGCTGTTCACAAAGTGCTGTATCCAAGCATGTTAACAGAAAGTTGAGTGGAAGGAAAAAGTGTGGAAGAAAAAGATGCACAACCAACCGAGAGAACCGCAGCCTTATGAGGATTGTCAAGCAAAATTGATTCGAGAATTTGGGTGAACTTCACAAGGAATGGACTGAGGCTGGGGTCAAGGCATCGAGAGTACCACACACAGACGTGTCGAGGAATTTGGCTACAGTTGTCGTCAGAAGCGTCTTACCTGGGCTAAGAAGAAGAAGAACTGGACTGTTGCCCAGTGGTCCAAAGTCCTCTTTTCAGATGAGAACAAGTTTTTTATTTAATTTGGAAACCAAGGTCCTAGAGTCTGGAGGAAGGGTGGAGAAGCTCAAAGCCCAAGTTGCTTGAAGTCCAGTGTTAAGTTTCCACAGTCTGTGATGATTTGGGGTGCAATGTCATCTGCTGGTGTTGGTCCATTGTGTTTTTTTTTAAATCAACGTCACTGCACCCATTTACCAAGACATTTCGGAGCACTTCATGCTTCCTTCTGCTGACCAGCTTTTTAACGATGCTGATTTCATTTTCCAGCAGGATTTGGCTCCTGCCCACACTGCAAAAAGCCCCAAAAGTTGGTTAAATGACCATGGTGTTGGTGTGCTTGACTGGCCAGCAAACTCACCAGACCTGAACATAGAGAATCTATGGAGTATTGTCAAGAGGAAAATGAGAAACAAGAGACCAAAAAATGCAGATGAGCTGAAGGCCACTGTCAAAGAAACCTGGGCTTCATACCACCTCAGCAGTGCCACAAACTGATCACCTCCATGCCACACCGAATCGAGGCAGTAATTAAAGCAAAAGGAGCCCCTACCAAGTATTGAGTACATATACAGTAAACGAACATACTTTCCAGAAGGCCAACAATTCACTAAAAATGTTTATTTTTTATTGGTCTAATGATGTATTCTAATTTGTTGAGATGCGCCTGTATTGTGAAAAGAGCATTACAAATAAATGTGAATTAATCCACACAGAGCTGGGACTAGTAACGTTTCTATTTATAACCTAAGCATCCCGAGGAACACTTTTATGCTGAACTGGTTCTTTGTGTAACTGTCAAAGCACCTCATTAATAATTTTCTGGAGCTCAGCAATCCAACTACACAGAGTGTCAACACACTCCCACCTGTTAAATTATTTCACACTTAAATCTAAATACAGGGTTATCTTTAAAATTGTAAATGGTTTCTAAAGAAACATGTTCTTTCATATATATATATATATATATATGTTTTTTTTTTTCATTTAAGTGTGAGTAGCTCTGACAAGCTGAGTATACTTCTCTCCTCTTCTCCATTGAGTAGGTAATAAATATATGTAATATATATGCCACAGAATCACCAGCCATGCCAGCCACATAGATCAGAATCACCCAAATTATAACTAGCACCACCTGCAATCACTTACCTGCACTGCTTAGAAGGACATTCAGCTCAGTTCACTCAGCTGGTTTCGAGGTTGCAAGCTTGTGGCTCCTTCCTTTCCTACTGAATCCTGACCTTTATGTGCTGCACTTACCTGTTATACTGACCTGCTGGATTGCCTGCTGGATTTACTTGCTTGGACTTTTACATTTTGTTTAGATTATTCTGGAGGAAATACTGAATTAAGAGTTGATGACTTCAGTTAAGTGAGCTTCCAGTGACTGTTTATGTTCTGGCTAATTCTGCCTATCGCAATAAAAGAAACTACAATTGCCTTGCACTCAACTTGTCCATCTCGTTTATATTGTGAACCAGAGAAACTTTTAACCCAATTGTATCGGAAAAAGGTTCATTACTCTGAGCTTTTTAAAACTGTTCATGCTGTGGGCATATAGTGGTCTTAAAAATTAACAACACCTTCCAAAGTGCTGTGATTTATTACAGCTGCTGGTTTCACATCTGGTTCTGCTACTGATTCCTTGTTTTAATTTATTGTATAAACATAATGGCCATTGTCAAAGTCATTCATTTGTGTCGGTGTACTGCCACTAAAATAATTCAGATAAATCAAACATAAACTCATTAATTAAATCTGTTATCTGTCAATGTTAACTCTGCCTCAGTCCTTAGACTGTTATTTCATGGGCAAAGTTCATTTGACCTTAATATATAAATTAGGATAAAAGAAAACAATGCAAACGCATTATAATGTGTTATAAAGTAAAAGAAACAGTGCTGAGGTTCGCTTCGTCTGACACAGATACTGAAGCACTCACTTGGTTTTCAAGTCAAGTCACCTTTATTTATATAGCGCCTTTAACAATACAAATTGTAACAAAGCACTGCACAATATCAAAATAGGCAAATTGTGTCAATAATGTAAAATGACAGGATTTAACACTCAATTATCTGCTGAATGCATTTCATTATTGAATTTAGTAATGGCATTGTCCAGCTTAGTTCAGTTTATAATATCTGTGCAATCAAGTCGATGATTGTGTTGGAAATGAAGTGTCCCCAACTGAGCAAGCCAGAGGCGACAGCGGCAAGGAACGAAAACTCCATCGGTGACAGAATGGAGAAAAAAACCTTGGGAGAAACCAGGCTCAGTCGGGGGGCCAGTTCCCCTCCGGCCAAACGAATCAGAGTTTGTTCCAACTGCAGCAAAGTCAGAGTGTAAGTGGTCCACTTGTTCCAGGGGTCTTTCCCCGATGGATGTCTAGGTGACGAGGTCCTCACTGGAGATCTGTCTCTGGGGCTCATCTATGTGTCCTAGACTCCACTGACGGTCAGGGCTGTAGAGGTTGTCTCCAGGTGCTGATCCTCCATTTATGGCAGACTTTGGTTAAGTCAGTATAATCGCTGATGGTTGGCTTCCTCTGAGGTCCTCGGAGGGGTTGTCATCGTCTCTTCTCAGGTGTTCGGTCATCTCAATCGTTTAAGGGTTGGATCCAGACTGAAGCTTGTGTAATTATGGGATGTTAATCCCGTGGCAGAAACATAGAAACAGTAAGACAATTAGCGTAGCAGTTGTTCCATCCAGGAATAACCCTGGATGAAATTATCAGTATAACCCAAGCTAAAGCATAATAATGTGCATTTGTTCAGATAGACTGGCAGTACAAGATTGTGAGATGCATTATATGAATGCTTGGCTAAAGAGATGCGTCTTTAATCTAGATTTAAACAGAGAGAGTGTGTCTGAACCCGGAACGTTTTCAGGAAGGCTATTCCAGAGTTTAGGAGCCAGATATGAAAAAGTTCTACCTCCTTTAGTGGACTTTGCTATCCTAGGTACTACCAAGAGTCCAGAGTTTTGTTCCTTAGGGAGCGGGTTGGATTGTAGCGTGATAGAAGATTAGTTAGGTACGCAGGAGCTAAATCATTTAGGGCTTTATAGGCAAGTAATAATATTTTGTAACTGATACGAAACTTAATAGGTAGCCAGTGCAGAGACTGTAAAATTGGAGTAATATGGTCATATTTTCTTGACCTGGTAAGGACTCTAGCCGCAGCATTTTGTACTATCTGTAGCTTGTTTATTGAAGATGCAGGACAACCACCTAGCAGTGCATTACAATAGTCCAGTCTAGAGGTCATGAATGCATGAACTAACTTTTCTGCATCAGAAACACTTAACATGTTCCGTAGCTTGGAAATGTTTCTAAGATGGAAGAATGCTGTTTTTGTAACATTGGAAATATGATTTTCAAAAGATAGGTTGCTGTCTAATATAACACCCAGATTTTTAACTGTAGAGGAAGTAACATTACATCCGTCTAGTTGCAAATTGTAATCCAAGAGATTCTGTGTACTGTTTTTAGGTCCAATAAGTAATATCTCGGTCTTATCTGAATTTAATAGGAGAAAATTACTGGTCATCCAATCTTTTATATTTTTAACACACTCTGTTTTCAGGTGAATGAAGCTTCGGACATCATAGATCACGTGCTTTTGGGAAAACGAATCAACATATATTACAATCTTACATATATTTCTTGTATACATATATTTATACAATAAATACGGTCAATATACAGTTATGTACACATTTAGAATGTAATATTTTTATGCAGCAAGAATTGAATTTATTTAAGAAAAATAATAATAATAATATTACGTCCAAGGATTCCGCGGTCTCTAAGTTTCGTAACATCACTATAAGATGCTGACATTCATTCTGCTCGTGCCATACGGATAATTTGGTTTAATAAAATAAAATTATGGTTAAAGATCAGGAGGACTTGCATGACTTATTGACAAGTTCGATAGTGTCAATATGAGGATGAAGAAAACGGATCGGAGTTGGCCAGAACTGTCTACAGCTGTTTTTGGAGTGAATACTTATCAAAACCGTAAATGGCTTTATGTTGTTTGGAAACAAAACAGAAGAGGACTCATAACACATGTCATGAAACCAAAGAGCTATCATGATAAAGGCAGTGCAAGATAAAGACAGTGATGGAGAGCGCGGCGTGTCACCAGAGCCTGCGGACCATCCCTCACCTGTGGAGCTGACAGACAGTGATGGAGAGCGCGGCGTGGCACCAGAGCCCGCGGACCATCCCTCACCTGTGGAGCTGACAGACAGTGATGGAGAGCGCGGCGTGGCACTAGAGCCTGCGGACCATCCCTCACCTGTGGAGCTGACAGACAGTGATGGAGAGCGCGGCGTGTCACCAGAGCCAGCGGACCATCCCTCACCTGTGGAGCTGACAGACAGTGATGGAGAGCGCGGCGTGGCACCAGAGCCCGCGGACCATCCCTCACCTGTGGAGCTGACAGACAGTGATGGAGAGCTCGGCGTGGCACCAGAGCCCGCGGACCATCCCTCACCTGTGGAGCTGACAGACAGTGATGGAGAGCGCGGCGTGTCACCAGAGCCTGCGGACCATCCCTCACCTGTGGAGCTGACAGACAGTGATGGAGAGCGCGGCGTGTCACCAGAGCCTGCGGACCATCCCTCACCTGTGGAGCTGACAGACAGTGATGGAGAGCGCGGCGTGGCACCAGAGCCCGCGGACCATCCCTCACCTGTGGAGCTGACAGACAGTGATGGAGAGCGCGGCGTGTCACCAGAGCCCGCGGACCATCCCTCACCTGTGGAGCTGACAGACAGTGATGAAGAGCGCGGCGTGGCACCAGAGCCTGCAGACCATCCCTCACCTGTGGAGCTGACAGACAGTGATGGAGAGCGCGGCGTGTCACCAGAGCCCGCGGACCATCCCTCACCTGTGGAGCTGACAGACAGTGATGAAGAGCGCGGCGTGGCACCAGAGCCTGCAGACCATCCCTCACCTGTGGAGCTGACAGACAGTGATGGAGAGCGGAGCGTGGCACCAGAGCCTGCGGACCATCCCTCACCTGTGGAGCTGACAGACAGTGATGGAGAGCGCGGCGTGGCACCAGAGCCCGCGGACCATCCCTCACCTGTGGAGCTGACAGACAGTGATGAAGAGCGCGGCGTGGCACCAGAGCCTGCGGACCATCCCTCACCTGTGGAGCTGACAGACAGTGATGGAGAGCGGAGCGTGGCACCAGAGCCCGCGGACCATCCCTCACCTGTGGAGCTGACAGACAGTGATGGAGAGCCGGCGTGGCACCAGAGCCCGCGGACCATCCCTCACCTGTGGAGCTGACAGACAGTGATGGAGAGCGCGGCGTGGCACCAGAGCCCGCGGACCATCCCTCACCTGTGGAGCTGACAGACAGTGATGGAGAGCGCGGCGTGGCACCAGAGCCCGCGGACCATCCCTCACCTGTGGAGCTGACAGACAGTGATGGAGAGCGGAGCGTGGCACCAGAGCCTGCGGACCATCCCTCACCTGTGGAGCTGACAGACAGTGATGAAGAGCGCGGCGTGGCACCAGAGCCTGCGGACCATCCCTCACCTGTGGAGCTGACAGACAGTGATGAAGAGCGCGGCGTGGCACCAGAGCCTGCGGACCATCCCTCACCTGTGGAGCTGACAGACAGTGATGGAGAGCGCGGCGTGGCACCAGAGCCTGCGGACCATCCCTCACCTGTGGAGCTGACAGACAGTGATGGAGAGCGCGGCGTGGCACCAGAGCCCGCGGACCATCCCTCACCTGTGGAGCTGACAGACAGTGATGGAGAGCGCGGCGTGGCACTAGAGCATGCGGACCATCCCTCACCTGTGGAGCTGACAGACAGTGATGGAGAGCGGAGCGTGGCACTAGAGCATGCGGACCATCCCTCATCTGTGGAGCTGACAGACAGTGATGAAGAGCGCGGCGTGGCACCAGAGCCTGCGGACCATCCCTCACCTGTGGAGCTGACAGACAGTGATGGAGAGCGCGGCGTGGCACCAGAGCCTGCGGACCATCCCTCACCTGTGGAGCTGACAGACAGTGATGAAGAGCGCGGCGTGGCACCAGAGCCTGCGGACCATCCCTCACCTGTGGAGCTGACAGACAGTGATGGAGAGCGCGGCGTGGCACCAGAGCCTGCGGACCATCCCTCACCTGTGGAGCTGACAGACAGTGATGGAGAGCGCGGCGTGGCACCAGAGCCCGCGGACCATCCCTCACTGTGGAGCTGACAGACAGTGATGGAGAGCGCGGCGTGGCACCAGAGCCCGCGGACCATCCCTCACCTGTGGAGCTGACAGACAGTGATGGAGAGCGCGGCGTGGCACCAGAGCCCGCGGACCATCCCTCACCTGTGGAGCTGACAGACAGTGATGGAGAGCGCGGCGTGGCACCAGAGCCCGCGGACCATCCCTCACCTGTGGAGCTGACAGACAGTGATGGAGAGCGCGGCGTGGCACCAGAGCCCGCGGACCATCCCTCACCTGTGGAGCTGACAGACAGTGATGGAGAGCGCGGCGTGGCACCAGAGCCCGCGGACCATCCTTCACCTGTGGAGCTGACAGACAGTGATGGAGAGCGCGGCGTGGCACCAGAGCCCGCGGACCATCCCTCACCTGTGGAGCTGACAGACAGTGATGGAGAGCGCGGCGTGGCACCAGAGCCCGCGGACCATCCCTCACCTGTGGAGCAGACAGACAGTGATGGAGAGCGCGGCGTGGCACCAGAGCCCGCGGACCATCCCTCACCTGTGGAGCTGACAGACAGTGATGGAGAGCTCGGCGTGGCACCAGAGCCCGCGGACCATCCCTCACCTGTGGAGCAGACAGACAGTGATGGAGAGCGGAGCGTGGCACTAGAACCTGCGGACCATCCCTCACCTGTGGAGCTGACAGACAGTGATGGAGAGCGCGGCGTGGCACTAGAGCCTGCGGACCATCCCTCACCTGTGGAGCTGACCAGCATTTAAAGGTTGCTCGCAGTAGAAAGTATTGGTGTCCATTTATGACAATTAAGGCATTATGTTCCTTTAAATTTCCTGCTGATGTCCATCAATTCCCTTTTCTACCACTAGGGGTACAATGGAAGGTTGTGAAATATGTACACTGTCCTCTTCTATTGATGGACACTTGTCTCATGTCTCTATCTTTCTGCTGACAAAAGTTATTACAAAAGAAAGTTAATTTTGGACATGCAATTCCCTTTTCTACCATTAGGGTTAAAATGGAAGGTTATGAAAGATGTAAAATGTCCCCTTCTCTTGATTGACACTGGTCTTATGTCTATAGGCCCTTTAATTAAAAAACTATTACAAAAACACCGCCCAGTGCCGACTACGCTGCTTGTCTTAATGCTAAGGAGAAGCAACTGTGCCTTTTTGGTCGTGGCCTAATGGATAGAGCGTTGGACTTGAAACCCAAGGTTGTGGGTTCGAATTCCGGCTCCGGCAGGAAGTCCACGACTGCTCCCCGGGCGCTGCACAGTCGGCTGCCCACTGCTCCAAGTGTGTACACTTGGATGGGTTAAATGCAGAGAACACATTTCACTCCTCATTATACTCTGTATAATTGTGTATGTGACAAATAAAGCTCATCCGAGCTTAATTTGTATTGTATTTGTTGCACTGAGCTAAAATCAAAAAACGTGCACTTTCCCCACGGTCCCTTACTGAAAGCTCGCAGAGCGCGAGCTGTGTGCTTGATGCACATTGAGACGACGCGGGCGAGTGCTTATTACATCGAGCGAAAACCGTGAAAGCAGTTCACAGGAAGCAATCTATCAGCGGAAGTTAAAAGCAGCTCGTAAGTGTATTTACTTGTCTCATTAGTGTTTAGTGCAGTTGCCGTTGCTAGGAAATGCTTGATTTGTTTACTGTATAACTTAGAGACTTGCTGTAACGTTAGTCGCGTTTGGTCTCGTACTGTATCGCGTCTCTTGTCAGTGTCTGCGCTTTGCTTGGCCATTAGTTGTGATAAACAGGAAAGTGTGTTCAGCTGAATTCAAAGTGATTTGTTAGACGGGTTTAAAAAAGGTTATTGTACCGCGAGTGTAAAGACCATCGACTCCACCGGGCAGGGAAACAAGCAAGGGATATCGCTTTTTATTTATCCTCTTTCCTACTACTTGTTTCACTTCTGTTTTAGTTTTTATAACCGATTCTTACTATGTAAAAAAGAAGTATACTTAGGCCTTTAGTGTTATGTTAGAATCATTATTATACTCATACAGGGGTGGGCTAAGGGGGCTGAAGCCCCGGATGTTTTTATTACCATGCCCTGTACGCACGCGCATAAAATCACCAACCACAGTTTACTCCCGTCAGGACCAGAGCATGTGAGCGGAGCGGTTCAATATTCCGCTCTGTGTGTGTGCGCTCCGCTCAGTCGTTCACAGCCAAAGCAAACGCTCTGCTAATGTTCCGCTGTGTGTGTGTGTGTGTGTGTGCGCGCGCGCTCCGCTCAGTCGCTCACACCTAAAGCAAACGCTCCGCTAATGTTCTGCTCTGTGTGTGTGTGTGTGTGTGTGTGTGTGTGTGTGTGTGCGCGCTCCGCTCAGTCGTTCACGGCCAAAACAAACGCTCCGCTAATGTTCCGCTCACGCTCACAGGTAAACCGAATCCCGCTCAGATCACGCGCTCACATTAAATGTCCCCAGTAACGTTAGGCCTATTTATTTTTTCCTGTTTATAGTGGAATTATTGAATAAATGTCTCAATTAAACGGTTATGTTTCAGGGTGAAATTGTTAATTTAAATTAGGGATGTTCATTAACCGTTAACCGACTGATAAGAATTTTGACCGATTAATACAATCAGTTAAACGGTTTAAATTCACTTATTTAATTATTTTTAGTAATGTATACAAATATTTTAAAAGGTTTGCTGCATGGTTAAAATAAGCTATACACGTATAAAACACGTTTTTTAGAGAGAGCGAGAGAGAGAGATTCAAGTCGCATTTTATTATTTCTTTCAGAACATTTTTTGTAAAATAAGACAAAATAATAGAATGCATCTTTCTGCCGTCTGCTTTAATTTCGCGCAGCACAATTATGAACAAACTCTGCATACTCTAAAAAACACTGGGTTCAAAACAAACCAATTAGGGCTGGTAGATATAGGACAGAACACATTTGGGGTTAATTTTACCCAGTAAATTGGGTCGTTTATTTAACCCATCATAAATGGTTGATTTAACCCAGCTAATGGCTTTATTCATTTCTATTATAATATTAGTTTATTTTTTTTACTTTATGCATGAAATAATATTTACAGATTAACTTAAATCCTCTAAACTTCTGTAAAATACTCCAGACGTGATAACTTCCTTTATTTCTCATTTGCTTGTTATTATAAGCTATAAGCCTACACATTGCCTATTTAATCTCGTTTAACAAACATTAGAAGTAAAGATTAAATCAGCTCTCGCGCCGAGCTGGAGTCGTGTTCGGCGGGAACTGATCACGGATCAGACCGCCGCTCTGCGCTTCACTCATGGACGAAATGAACTGCGATTGCCTTCATTACCTGCTCAACAACAAACAGTCAACAGCTCTGAGGACATGGAGCTTATAATATGACAAAACTATTTGAATTGTGTAAACTTGAATTATTGACAAGTGTCATTTAACAAAACAGAATATTATGTGCAATTTAACATAGGCTAGTTATGAATTAGATTTTTTTTTTTTTACTTGAATAATGAACATTTGAACATTTAACACAATTGAATTTATGGAAGTTTTTTTAATAGACACGTATTTTCAAACTGTGGATCCTGAATTAGTTGACTGCAAATATGCAGTTTTAAAAAATACAGCTTTAAGTTTTCAAGATGAAGAAGAAATTTGGTACATCAAATTCAATATTTAAAATTCAAAGCACAGATCGGACTGAAAGTAGGTCAGAAGTTATCCACAGGGAAGAGTAGATGATCTCCGAAAAGTCGAACGAAGCATTTAATGTGACCGGGAGAGGACATGTTCGGTTCACTTAGGCTAGTTTTGTCCTGACCACAACATATTAACTTGTGGGAGTGTGATTATATGTCGTGGCCACTCGATGTGAAGTTGAGGGAACAACATCCATTTCTTGTTGCCATGAGTTTAATGCGAAAACAAACCTGCATGGCCATAGCAACCTGGGATTATCAGAGATGGATCCATCCCACAGTCTTGTAAATCTGTGTAAATCTTGTAAATTTTATTTAATATTTGTATATTATTATTATAAAACTGTAGGCTAATAATTTATATTATTATTATATTATTATATTAATTGGTTTGGGTTATATTTTTATATTTATTGTTATATATATACTTATTTCCCTTTCAATTAATTTAGATATTTACCTAATTAACGTTCTTTATAATTATTATTAATATGCTACAATATTTAGCAAATACTGTAAGCGCTTATGCCTATGAAGTTTTGACTTTACACCTATATGTGACAATGAGCATGTTGTGTTTTTACCAATGAAACTACGCAAATGATTAATTCCTCAACGAAACACTATATTTATAATAATTAATTAGCCGAAATAAAATTAAATATATGTTAAATTTAAACTGCACTTTCCAGTAAAAAAATCTCGTAAGGTCATATATCATAATCAAAGCTTTATTGGTATGTCAGCATTTGAAGTAGGCTATAACCGATAATAATAATAATAATAATAAACAAATGCTATGAAAAAGATGACCAGTTAATAGACTTAGGATGGATAAAAATGTTTTCTTGTAGGCCTATTTTATTTTATGTACTTTATGTAATTTATTCATGATAAACTTCATTTGAAGGGTTTCTACATCACGCACAATACAGTCCGGTAGCCAAGGCCTATGGTTAAAATAATGTAATAATGTTACAATTTGTAATAATTAATATAATAATCTCTTACTTCAAAATGAAATCTAAATAAATCCATCTCTGATAATCCCAGGTTGCTATGATCACTCAGGTTTGTTTGCACATTAAACTCGTGGCCACGAGAAGAATATGTGATTGCCTGAACATAGCATCTCGAGGCAGAGTCCTGCACGGGTCCAGTCTGATACCCAACACGTTATCATGTAGAGAGCCACACCAACATTAAACCGTTTACATGAGGTAGACTAAACTAATTTATTATAACTTTTATTCAAATTGTAAATGGCAAGAAAGTTTCGCTGGCAGTGTGCAAGTGGTGCTTGTGCACCCAAAATCCTGCCGCTTCCACGACTCTTCACAGCAGGTGCCGCCAGAAAAAAAAATAGATGTTTTATTTTTTTTGTCAGCTTTAATGAATTTCCAAACAGATTATTAACAACCAATGAACATTTCACTGAGCTCATGTAGGTAGTGTTGAAAACATGATGAAGATCATTTAAAATGTAATAGAATTCCCATTGAATGATCTATCAAAAATGTTTTACAGAGATATAAATAAAGAAAAAAACTCCAGAGCACAAGTTGGTTTGCCAGATAAAAATAAAATTACATATAAAATGTCATAGTTAACTGTGTCTGACATGAAACCTACGCTATAGCTAGTCCGATGAAATGAGAAATAGCAAATGACCCATATAATAAATTTAGTATTATGTAACTATGGAAATGTCTGCCCCGAGACAGCACAAAACACTTCCACTACAATAGAAAGCGGCAGCTGCACAAAATTATCTCTTGGCCACGACATATAATCACACTCCCATGAGTTAATATGTTGTGGTCAGGACAAAACTAGCCTAAGTGAACCGAACATGTCCTCTCCCGGTCACATTAAATGCTTCGTTCGACTTTTCGGAGATCATCTACTCTTCCTTGTGACCTACTTTCTGTACGATCTGAATTTCTGCGCTTTGAATTTTAAATATTGAATTTGATGTTCCAAATTTCTTCTTCATCTTGAAATCTTGAAGCTGTATTTTTAAAAACTGCATATTTGTAGTCAAATAATTCAGAACCGAAAAACCATAGTCTGAAAATACATGTTCACAAAAAAAACGGACATAAAAAATTACATTGTGTTAAAGTTCCAAATGTTTATTATTCAAGTAAAAAAAAAATCTAATTCAGAACGTTAAATGACACATAATATTCAGTTTTGCTAAATGACACTTGTCAATAATTAAAATGTACACATTTTAAATTCAAATAGTTTTGTCATATTATAAGCTCCATATGAGGACATGTTTTAACATCCAAAGTATTTGTGTTCTGTATCTTTATAAATATAATCGTTTATTTTATGCAAAGCATCAGACTCTTCATCACGCAATAAGACCGACGCGAGCGATGTTCGTTTAGTGATTCACACCGCCTATGTTGCTCTGCATACATTTGAATGATTTACTGCACAGAAACAATTATATAAATAAAATAAAATGTACACAAACTACCCAAACACTGAACAAATAACCCAAAAAAATGAGTCTCAACCCAGCATTTGGGTTAAAAAATAACCCAGGATTTTTTTTTAGAGGCTGCTTGTTGCACAGTATTTCTTTCGTTTTCTTAAATTATTATTTAAGTGAAAATATATTTCTAGTATATGCCTATTTATTCGTTATGATATATAGCGCCTAGCTTAATTAAGTTTTTCTCTGCTTGCAGAAGCCTGCAGGTGCGTGATGTAATATGATATGATCAGGTGAATCCTCATATTCTGTTGTTTGCTGTTTTTTGCGCATGTGAGATTAATCCCCGACAAACAGATGCTAGTATTTTTAACGGGTCAAGGACACTTATTCTTTTAAATTTAATTCAGTTCTAATTTCAAATATTTGTCGGTTAACGGTTAGGAAAAATAACCGAAATGAACATCCCTAATTTAAATGTATTATGAATTTAAATGAATTCATTTAAATGAATTAAAATTCTTAATTTAAAAACGTGTTTTGTTTTTGAAGCCACTTGGAAAACTTTTGTACAAAATTAAATAACTGAAAAAGTATACGTTTCCATTAAAACAGCGCTTCATATTCAAAACACGCACACAAGATGAAATGCATCGAATAAATAATTATTTCGTGGCGTAAATAAAAGAAACACGTTCTAAAATTAAAATAGACCTAAACAGCGGGGAAATGTGGTCTATAAAACATCTGTCAATCTTCACATGATTTTAGAATATGGTTTTAGAAACATTATCTTAGACAAACTATTGCTTCGCCTATTCCACAGATTCTGTAATTAACAAATTACCAAAGGGGCATTTTGTGCTGAGCGAGCGGCGCTGAGTGTATTGAGTGGAATCAATCAGGAACCGCGCACTGAAGCTCGTACTTCTGACTGACATGTGAACCGGCCAACCATCGATGAGAAGTTATAGCAGATCTTGCCATCGGTCAAATTAGGTTGTTGGTTACTGAGCCCTGTCCCTTTGAAGCAACACAGCCTATATATAGACTATTTAATTACATGACTATATTCCATACATACACGGTCTTTCTAGGAGACACGCATTTAGAGGGATTATATGTTTTCTTAACATGGTCTGTGGCAGACTTTTCTTCATGTCAGGGCAACAATTCAATAAAAAAGAAGTTAATTTTAAGTGGTTTAAATTGTAATATTGTCTTTTGCTCTATTTCACTAACACAAATGTGTACAAACAAAGCCCAGGGCTCCAGACTGACACCATGTTTTTCTGCTGGTTCAAGTAAATGTTGTTTGTCTGTTGTCTGCATATGAGGAACATTAAAAGACAAACGAAACAAAAGCGTAACAAAATCCCTCGACTCAAACCGTTTATCAGCTCCGCGGCACAAAAACTATTGTATTTTTCTATCATTTAATGTTTCTATATTCCACTTTTTATTATTTATGCTATAGGGTATGTGCGGTCTAAATAGAGGTTATATAATAGAGCCCTGAATGTCTAATCATAATTATATATATATATATATAAAAAATGTATATTATACTTTACTTTTTAATTAATTAAAACATTTTCTTTTTTAAATGTATAGTTTTAACTTTTAATCTTAGTTACTTTTTCTTATTTGTAAGTCGCTTTGGATAAAAGCGTCTGCTAAATGACTAAAAGTAAAGTAAAGTAAAATCCTTCCCATTGAAGGGCCTGAGCTGTAAAATGACTGACAGTAATTCAGTTATAAAGCACTGATAGCGTGTGAAGATATCTTTTCACCATCAAGATACGTCACATTACTAACAAACTCTTCATTTTCAGGGTTCACTGTGACATATTCTCAGAATACACGTGGCCGTCTGGGATCTTCAGTGGTTCTGAAGGTTTATAGAGTTAAAGCTTTACAAATGGAGGATCTGAAGGTGGAGTGGAAGAGAAAAGACGCTAAGGCTCTGGTTCATCTGTATCAGGACGGAGAGAGTCGACCGCAGCAGGATTATCAGGATAGAGCTCATTTCTTTACTGATCAGATTCAACATGGAAACTTCTCCCTCCGGCTGGACAAACTGAGAGCTGAAGATGAAGGACAATACACATGTACAGTTTACAGCAAACAGAGATCTGTGTTTTCAACTCAGATTACTTTGGTAAAGGGTAAGTGAATAGATTAATAACAATTGATGCTATTTTAACCATTATATTAGTATACATTTGTCTTTATAGACTTTGCCATAAACCAAGTTCAGTCATAAATTATCAGAGTTTGTTCTGCAAATAAAACCGGTTTAAAAAGGTGTTTCAGCACCTAAAGCACAATTAAAACAGGTGTAATTCAGCACATTAACTATGATAATACACTGTTTTCAACACTACATCTATTGTTTTAACATTTCAAACCACATTCAACTTAATTTAACTTTGGTAATGCCATGTTTTCAGTGTCCAAATGCTCTGTGGATGCTGTGCATTAACTGCTGTGATTGTTCAATTTAAAACAGAAACAGAAGTCATTTCTATTATCATCAGCACATGCCACTAAAAGTATCATTGATAAACAGCAATTGAATATAGTTGTACTGATTAAATAATGATTAGAGAACATTGAAGCTGTTCAATCTTAAAGCGTTTGTTCACTTTGACTGAAATGTTGTTGTTTTTCTTTCTCTCTAGATTCTGTTTTCTCTCGTTTAAATGGTAAGTAAACAGATAAAACAGAAAAGAAGAATGTGTCTAATCATTACATGATTTTCATTTGGTGGATTATTTATGGAATCAAACAAGAATTATCAGTGAATAACTACTCAATGTAAATCCAGTCATAAATATAATAGTGTTATATTGTAATACAGCACTGATCTGCTCATAAATGATATGATCTCAGCAGAAGATGAATCACTAACATATGACTCAAGATCTCAGCAGAGGAGGATAACATAACAAAAACTGATTATTGACTATTTCATACAAAGACAAAAGTTATTATTAATAATTAGCAGATGTGTAGATGTTGATGTTTTACTAAAACATAGTTTGGTGTTTGCTTTGGTGCTCTTGACTCTTCTTCTTTCTCTGGTTGCTGTAACTCTGCGTTTATTAAGCACATTTATTATGACAATAAATAAATAAATAAAAGTAATTTTGGCTACTTATTGATGATGATTTAATCGGCATGTAGATGTCTGACTCACTGATCAGAACGTAATCACTATTAGTTTTATTATTTTTTAGTTTATTATATTACATTAGTTATTAATGTCACATTATTGTGTGTTAAAGATCTGTAGAGTGTAACAGTCAGATCCAGAAGTTTATTATATTACAGTAGTTATTAATGTCACATTATTGTGTGTTAAAGATCTGTAGAGTGTAACAGTCAGATCCAGAAGTTTATTATATTACAGTAGTTATTAATATCACATTATTGTGTGTTAAAGATCTGTAGAGTGTAACAGTCAGATCCAGAAGTTTATTATATTACAGTAGTTATTAATATCACATTATTGTGTGTTAAAGATCTGTAGAGTGCAACAGTCAGACTCCAGAAGTTTATTATATTACAGTAGTTATTAATATCACATTATTGTGTGTTAAAGATCTGTAGAGTGCAACAGTCAGACTCCAGAAGTTTATTATATTACAGTAGTTATTAATATCACATTATTGTGTGTTAAAGATCTGTAGAGTGTAACAGTCAGACTCCAGAAGTTTATTATATTACAGTAGTTATTAATGTCACATTATTGTGTGTTAAAGATCTGTAGAGTGCAACAGTCAGACTCCAGAAGTTTATTATATTACAGTAGTTATTAATATCACATTATTGTGTGTTAAAGATCTGTAGAGTGTAACAGTCAGATCCAGAAGTTTATTATATTACAGTAGTTATTAATATCACATTATTGTGTGTTAAAGATCTGTAGAGTGTAACAGTCAGACTCCAGAAGTTTATTATATTACAGTAGTTATTAATGTCACATTATTGTGTGTTAAAGATCTGTAGAGTGTAACAGTCAGACTCCAGAAGTTTATTATATTACAGTAGTTATTAATATCACATTATTGTGTGTTAAAGATCTGTAGAGTGTAACAGTCAGATCCAGAAGTTTATTATATTACAGTAGTTATTAATATCACATTATTGTGTGTTAAAGATCTGTAGAGTGTAACAGTCAGATCCAGAAGTTTATTATATTACAGTAGTTATTAATATCACATTATTGTGTGTTAAAGATCTGTAGAGTGTAACAGTCAGATCCAGAAGTTTATTATATTACAGTAGTTATTAATATCACATTATTGTGTGTTAAAGATCTGTAGAGTGTAACAGTCAGATCCAGAAGTTTATTATATTACAGTAGTTATTAATATCACATTATTGTGTGTTAAAGATCTGTAGAGTGTAACAGTCAGATCCAGAAGTTTATTATATTACAGTAGTTATTAATATCACATTATTGTGTGTTAAAGATCTGTAGAGTGCAACAGTCAGATCCAGAAGTTTATTATATTACAGTAGTTATTAATATCACATTATTGTGTGTTAAAGATCTGTAGAGTGTAACAGTCAGATCCAGAAGTTTATTATATTACATTAGTTATTAATGTCACATTATTGTGTGTTAAAGATCTGTAGAGTGTAACAGTCAGATCCAGAAGTTTATTATATTACAGTAGTTATTAATGTCACATTATTGTGTGTTAAAGATCTGTAGAGTGTAACAGTCAGACTCCAGAAGTTTATTATATTACAGTAGTTATTAATATCACATTATTGTGTGTTAAAGATCTGTAGAGTGTAACAGTCAGACTCCAGAAGTTTATTATATTACAGTAGTTATTAATATCACATTATTGTGTGTTAAAGATCTGTAGAGTGTAACAGTCAGATCCAGAAGTTTATTATATTACAGTAGTTATTAATATCACATTATTGTGTGTTAAAGATCTGTAGAGTGTAACAGTCAGATCCAGAAGTTTATTATATTACAGTAGTTATTAATATCACATTATTGTGTGTTAAAGATCTGTAGAGTGTAACAGTCAGATCCAGAAGTTTATTATATTACAGTAGTTATTAATATCACATTATTGTGTGTTAAAGATCTGTAGAGTGCAACAGTCAGACTCCAGAAGTTTATTATATTACAGTAGTTATTAATATCACATTATTGTGTGTTAAAGATCTGTAGAGTGTAACAGTCAGATCCAGAAGTTTATTATATTACAGTAGTTATTAATGTCACATTATTGTGTGTTAAAGATCTGTAGAGTGTAACAGTCAGACTCCAGAAGTTTATTATATTACAGTAGTTATTAATGTCACATTATTGTGTGTTAAAGATCTGTAGAGTGCAACAGTCAGACTCCAGAAGTTTATTATATTACAGTAGTTATTAATGTCACATTATTGTGTGTTAAAGATCTGTAGAGTGCAACAGTCAGATCCAGAAGTTTATTATATTACAGTAGTTATTAATGTCACATTATTGTGTGTTAAAGATCTGTAGAGTGTAACAGTCAGATCCAGAAGTTTATTATATTACAGTAGTTATTAATATCACATTATTGTGTGTTAAAGATCTGTAGAGTGCAACAGTCAGATCCAGAAGTTTATTATATTACAGTAGTTATTAATATCACATTATTGTGTGTTAAAGATCTGTAGAGTGTAACAGTCAGATCCAGAAGTTTATTATATTACAGTAGTTATTAATATCACATTATTGTGTGTTAAAGATCTGTAGAGTGTAACAGTCAGACTCCAGAAGTTTATTATATTACAGTAGTTATTAATGTACATTATTGTGTGTTAAAGATCTGTAGAGTGTAACAGTCAGATCCAGAAGTTTATTATATTACAGTAGTTATTAATATCACATTATTGTGTGTTAAAGATCTGTAGAGTGTAACAGTCAGATCCAGAAGTTTATTATATTACAGTAGTTATTAATATCACATTATTGTGTGTTAAAGATCTGTAGAGTGTAACAGTCAGACTCCAGAAGTTTATTATATTACAGTAGTTATTAATGTACATTATTGTGTGTTAAAGATCTGTAGAGTGCAACAGTCAGATCCAGAAGTTTATTATATTACAGTAGTTATTAATATCACATTATTGTGTGTTAAAGATCTGTAGAGTGTAACAGTCAGACTCCAGAAGTTTATTATATTACAGTAGTTATTAATATCACATTATTGTGTGTTAAAGATCTGTAGAGTGTAACAGTCAGATCCAGAAGTTTATTATATTACAGTAGTTATTAATGTCACATTATTGTGTGTTAAAGATCTGTAGAGTGTAACAGTCAGACTCCAGAAGTTTATTATATTACAGTAGTTATTAATATCACATTATTGTGTGTTAAAGATCTGTAGAGTGCAACAGTCAGATCCAGAAGTTTATTATATTACAGTAGTTATTAATATCACATTATTGTGTGTTAAAGATCTGTAGAGTGCAACAGTCAGACTCCAGAAGTTTATTATATTACAGTAGTTATTAATATCACATTATTGTGTGTTAAAGATCTGTAGAGTGTAACAGTCAGACTCCAGAAGTTTATTATATTACAGTAGTTATTAATATCACATTATTGTGTGTTAAAGATCTGTAGAGTGTAACAGTCAGATCCAGAAGTTTATTTATTACAGTAGTTATTAATGTCACATTATTGTGTGTTAAAGATCTGTAGAGTGTAACAGTCAGATCCAGAAGTTTATTATATTACAGTAGTTATTAATATCACATTATTGTGTGTTAAAGATCTGTAGAGTGCAACAGTCAGATCCAGAAGTTTATTATATTACAGTAGTTATTAATATCACATTATTGTGTGTTAAAGATCTGTAGAGTGTAACAGTCAGATCCAGAAGTTTATTATATTACAGTAGTTATTAATATCACATTATTGTGTGTTAAAGATCTGTAGAGTGTAACAGTCAGATCCAGAAGTTTATTATATTACAGTAGTTATTAATATCACATTATTGTGTGTTAAAGATCTGTAGAGTGCAACAGTCAGATCCAGAAGTTTATTATATTACAGTAGTTATTAATGTCACATTATTGTGTGTTAAAGATCTGTAGAGTGTAACAGTCAGACTCCAGAAGTTTATTATATTACAGTAGTTATTAATATCACATTATTGTGTGTTAAAGATCTGTAGAGTGTAACAGTCAGATCCAGAAGTTTATTATATTACAGTAGTTATTAATATCACATTATTGTGTGTTGAAGCTCTGTAGAGTGTAACAGTCAGATCCAGAAGTTTATTATATTACAGTAGTTATTAATATCACATTATTGTGTGTTAAAGATCTGTAGAGTGCAACAGTCAGATCCAGAAGTTTATTATATTACAGTAGTTATTAATATCACATTATTGTGTGTTAAAGATCTGTAGAGTGTAACAGTCAGACTCCAGAAGTTTATTATATTACATTAGTTATTAATATCACATTATTGTGTGTTAAAGATCTGTAGAGTGTAACAGTCAGACTCCAGAAGTTTATTATATTACAGTAGTTATTAATATCACATTATTGTGTGTTAAAGATCTGTAGAGTGTAACAGTCAGACTCCAGAAGTTTATTATATTACAGTAGTTATTAATATCACATTATTGTGTGTTAAAGATCTGTAGAGTGTAACAGTCAGATCCAGAAGTTTATTATATTACAGTAGTTATTAATATCACATTATTGTGTGTTAAAGATCTGTAGAGTGTAACAGTCAGACTCCAGAAGTTTATTATATTACAGTAGTTATTAATCCCCAGCTCGAGCGAGCCTTCCTTCTTCATAAATCTTGATGTGGAGGTTGAGAAGGAGTGAAAAAAAAAAAAAAAAAAAGCTATTTTTCTCGTATTCATAGGTTTCAGCATACTAGTTATGCTGACATTGAGGTGCGTGAAAATGGCTATGAGGGGATGCCGCCTGTGCAAGAGATGATAGCCAGTTTATCTCGCTGTGGGCGAGACATCCTCTCTCAAGGCTCCCTCCTTGCCATCTAAGCCCCTGAATCTTGCTTAAATGGCAGGGCATATGCAGCAGCAGGTCAGATCGTCGCTTCGTTGCACACTATGGCGGTGCTTCAGGCGTACCAGACTGATCTGCTGAAAGACCTGGATACGGCTTTCTATAAAGTCCAGGTATGAGCCCGAACAACCAGGGGTCCTAGCCCATCTCGGTCTGGGGATCAGAGATGGGCTCAGAAGGCTAGTCTCGCGACTCATGCCCCTCCCCCGCCTGCGGGTAGGGCTGAAGAGAGGCATGGGTCAGAGAGAGGCAAAACCTGAGGGAGGTGTTCCGGATGAAGCGTCCTATATGACACTTTCGTCCGGACTAGAGTAAGACATCTACTCCTTTCCCTTAGGGGGGCATCGGCCCTCTTGATCCTCTCTAATTCCCCTGCAACCAATAGATTGCTCTCCCTGATTGATCGAGCTAGCCTTGCTCCCCTCACTATGGAGGGTTAACTAGGAGCATGCCGCTCCTTTCTGAGCGTCTAAGTTTCCTCTCATCTGAGGAAGGAGTCCTCCGCTCTCCAGAGCTCGTGGTCGGTAAGAGCTAGCATTGCTCCCCTCACCTAGAGGGTCATTTATGAGCATACTGCTCCCTTCTGAGCGTCTGAGTTTCCTCTCACTCTGAGTGTCTGAGTTTCTCCGCTCCCTAGAGCTCTGTGATAGGTCGCTCTCCTTGTTGGTCGAGCTAGCATTGCTCCCCTCACCACAGAGGGTCATTTTAGAGCATGCCGCTCCCTTCTAGGCGTCCCTCACTCTGAGGAATGGTTTCTCCGCTCCAGAGCTCCTCATGGGTAGAGCTAGCACTGCTCCCCTCACACAGAGGGTCACTTATGAGCATGCCGCTCCCTTATGGGCGTCTGAGTTCCCTCTCATTCTGAGGAATGAGTTCTCCGCCCTCCAGAGCTTGCTGTCGGTAGAGCTAACTTTGCTCCCCTCACCTAGAGGGTCATCTATGAGCATACCGCTCCCGTCTGAGCGTCTGAGTTTCCTCTCATTCTGAGGAATGAGTTCTCCGCCCTCCAGAGCTCGTGCTGGTCGAGCTAGCTTTGCTCCCCTCATCTAGAGGGTCATCTATGAGCAGGCCGCTCCCTTCTGAGCGTCTGAGTCCCCCTCTCATTCTGACGAATGAGTTCTCCGCTCTCCAGAGCTCTGTGATAGGTCGCTCTCCGTATTGGTCGAGCTAGCATGGCTCCCCTCACCATAGAGGGTCACTTATGAGCATGCCGCTCCCTTATGGGCGTCTGAGTTCCCTCTCATTCTGAGGAATGAGTTCTCCGCCCTTCAGAGCTTGCTGTCGGTAGAGCTAACTTTGCTCCCCTCACCTAGAGGGTCATCTATGAGCATACCGCTCCCGTCTGAGCGTCTGAGTTTCCTCTCATTCTGAGGAATGAGTTCTCCGCCCTCCAGAGCTCGTGCTGGTCGAGCTAGCTTTGCTCCCCTCATCTAGAGGGTCATCTATGAGCAGGCCGCTCCCTTCTGAGCGTCTGAGTCCCCCTCTCATTCTGACGAATGAGTTCTCGGCTCTCCAGAGCTCTGTGAGAGGTTGCTCTCCTAGTTGGTTGAGCTAGCATAGCTCCCCTCACCATAGAGGGTCACCTATGAGCATGCCGCTCCTTTCTGGGCATCCGAGCTCCCGTACTCGGAAGACTGAGTTCTCCGCTCTCCAGAGCTCCTCATCGGTAGAGCTAGCACTGCTCCCCTCACTGTAGAGGGTCATCTATGAGCATGCCGCTCCTCTCTGAGCGTCTGAGACTCTCACTCCAAGGGATGAGTACTTCTTCGTTCCAAGTGGAACGTAATACCATTATATAAGTGCACACGTTAAACTCTGGGCACTTTTCTAAAATCCACTTAGTGGTAAGATCGCACATCAAGTGTTCTGCGTTCTTTCTAAAATCCATGCTATGGTAAGTGCACACGCTAGACTTTGGGCACTTTTCTAAAATCCACCCAGTGGTAAGTTAGCACATCGAATGTTCTGCTTTCTTTCTAAAAATCCCGTAGGGTAGGGTTACGCGCGCAGCTTCGTGCCCTTATTTGAGTTGGTCAGGCCCCGGCTTGTGCCTTGGGCTCCACTCCTGAGTGTTGAGTTCCCTCTCAAAATGAGTTCTCCGCTCTCCAGAGCTCGCTATTGGTAGAGCTGGCGTTGCTCCCCTCACTTAGAGGGTCACCTATGAGCATGCCGCTCCCTTCGGAGCATCTGAGCTCATTCTGAGGAATGAGTTCTCTGCTCCCCAGAGCTCTGTGATAGGTTGCTCTCCCTGCTGGTCGAGCTAGCATTGCTCCCCTCACTATAGAGGGTTATCTATGAGCATGCCGCTCCCTGCTGAGCGGGGAGTTCCCTCTCATTCTGAGGAATGAGTTCCCCGCTCTCCAGAGCTCATGGTTGGGCTTGCCGCTCCTTTCTGAGCGGCGGAGTGCCTTCTCATTCTGAGGAATGAGTTCTCCACTCTCCAGAGCTCGTTATAGGTCTCATTCTGTAGAATGAGTTCTCCGCTCCCCAGAGCTCTGTGACCGCTTCAAGTAGAACGTAATACCAATATATAAGTGCACACGTTAAACTCTGGGCACTTTCTAAAATCCACTTAGTGGTAAGATCGCACATCAATTGTTTTTGCGTTCTTTCTAAAATCCATGCTATGGTAAGTGCGCACGCTAGACTTTGGGCACTTTTCTAAAATCCACCCAGTGGTAAGTTAGCACATCGAATGTTCTGCTTTCTTTCTAAAATCCCGTAAGGGTAGGGTTACGTGCACAGCTTCGTGCCCTTATTTGAGTTGGTCAAGCCCCGGTTTGTGCCTTGGGCACCACTCCTGAGCATTTGAGTTCTCTCTCAAATGAGTTCTCCGCTCTCCAGAGCTCGCTATTGGTAGAGCTGGCGTTGCTCCCCTCACTTAGAGGGTCACCTATGAGCATGCCGCTCCCTTCGGAGCGTCTGAGCTCATTCTGAGGAATGAGTTTTCCGCTCCTCAAAGCTCTGTGGTAGTTCGCTTGCCTTGCTGGTCGAGCTAGCATTGCTCCCCTCGCTATAGAGGGTCACCTATGAGCATGCCGCTCCTGTTGAGAATCGGAAGTTTCCCCACTTCCAGAGTTCGGGGTAGATCGCTCGCCTGGTGGGTCGAGCTAGCATTGCTCCCCTCATCTTAGAGGGTCATCTATGAGCATACAGCTCCCTTCTGAGCATCTAGTTCCCCGACATAGAACGTAAAAATAAAATATATATAAGTGCACACGCTAAAGCAATGGGCACTTTCTAAAATCCACTTAGTGGTAAGATCGCACATCAATGTTCTGCGTTCTTTCTAAAATCCATGCTATGGTAAATGCACACGCTAGACTTTGGGCATTTTTCTAAAATCCACCCAGTGGTAAGTTAGCACATCGAATGTTCTGCTTTCTTTCTAAAAACCCTTAGGGGTAGGGTTACGCGCGCAGCTTCGTGCCCTTATTTGAGTTGGTCAAGCCCCGGTTTGTGCCTTGGGCCCCACTCCATGTAACCAAATATTTTGGTTTAAAAAGGGTAATGCTACCAAGGGGTCTGTTGAGACAGCTCCCTCAGCAAGCTCATGTAGAGCAAGCGGTAGCCCCTAGTGACCGGCCAGGACCTAGTGGCTACCACTAGGTACTTGGCCCTATCCCCTTAAAGGAATCTTTCTGTATAAGAATGATTCCAAACCTGTGAGCTCTACCTTGGGTCCGGTAATGCCGGCACCTAGCAGGTAAGTACTTCAGGTATGCAGCTCGGGGTTTTGGCCGAAGGGGATAATGTCACTGACAGCATCAACCGTCCAAACAGGGGCAACTCCCTGAGCCAAATGGTAGAGTTAACTTGTGCTCGCCTCCTGCGGGAATTTGGCTTGCATTCCCCTCAGCATGGCGGCGTGGGTATAACGTTCCCCATAGTGTCCCCTAGGGGACGCAGTTCGAAGTTCCCATGAAGGGGAACGTCTCAGGTTACGTATGTAACCATGGTTCCCCGAGTGGGGAACGAGACACTGCGTCCCCTAGGCTTTGGGGCCATGCTTCGGACGCAAGCTTCAGACGAAGAAGCGAATGATGTATTCACCCGGCCGTCCTTATATTGTGGTCGCGCCGGTAGTGACGTCATGGGCTGTCGCCGGCCAACGGATGGTGTTTTTTCATATGTTTCTTCAGGCACGAGTCACGCTGGAGGCGTTCCCCATAGTGTCCCCTAGGGGACGCAGTGTCTCGTTCCCCACTCGGGGAACCATGGTTACATACGTAACCTGAGACGTTTTCTTGTAGGCCTATTTTATTTTATGTACTTTATGTAATTTATTCATGATAAACTTCATTTGAATGGTTTCTACATCACGCACAATACAGTCCGGTAGCCAAGGCCTATGGTTAAAATAATGTAATAATGTTACAATTTGTAATAATTAATATAATAATCTCTTACTTCAAAATGAAATCTAAATAAATCCATCTCTGATAATCCCAGGTTGCTATGATCACTCAGGTTTGTTTGCACATTAAACTCGTGGCCACGAGAAGAATATGTGATTGCCTGAACATAGCATCTCGAGGCAGAGTCCTGCACGGGTCCAGTCTGAAACCCAACACGTTATCATGTAGAGAGCCACACCAACATTAAATCGTTTACATGAGGTAGACTAAACTAATTTATTATAACTTTTATTCAAATTGTAAATGGCAAGAAAGTTTCGCTGGCAGTGTGCAAGTGGTGCTTGTGCACCCAAAATCCTGCCGCTTCCACGACTCTTCACAGCAGGTGCCGCCAGAAAAAAAAATAGATGTTTTATTTTTTTTGTCAGCTTTAATGAATTTCCAAACAGATTATTAACAACCAATGAACATTTCACTGAGCTCATGTAGGTAGTGTTGAAAACATGATGAAGATCATTTAAAATGTAATAGAATTCCCATTGAATGATCTATCAAAAATGTTTTACAGAGATATAAATAAAGAAAAAAACTCCAGAGCATGCGTGTACAAGTTGGTTTGCCAGATAAAAATAAAATTACATATAAAATGTCATAGTTAACTGTGTCTGACATGAAACCTACGCTATAGCTAGTCCGATGAAATGAGAAATAGCAAATGACCCATATAATAAATTTAGTATTATGTAACTATGGAAATGTCTGCCCCGAGACAGCACAAAACACTTCCACTACAATAGAAAGCGGCAGCCGCACAAAATTATCTCTTGGCCACGACATATAATCACACTCCCACGAGTTAATATGTTGTGGTCAGGACAAAACTAGCCTAAGTGAACCGAACATGTCCTCTCCCGGTCACATTAAATGCTTCGTTCGACTTTTCGGAGATCATCTACTCTTCCCTGTGACCTGCTTTCTGTACGATCTGAATTTCTGCGCTTTGAAATTCAAATGTTGAATTTGATGTTCCAAATTTCTTCTTCATCTTGAAAACTTGAAGCTGTATTTTTTAAAACTGCATATTTGCAGTCAAATAATTCAGAACCGAAAAACCATAGTCTGAAAATACATGTTCACAAAAAAAATGGACATAAAAAATTTAATTGTGTTAAATGTCCAAATGTTTATTATTCAAGTAAAAAAAAATCTAATTCAGAACTATGTTAAATGACACATAATATTCAGTTTTGCTAAATTACACTTGTGAAGGATCACAAATGTTATTCTATGTTTGATTTGAATTCACGTCCTGACTAAGAGGTGTCGGGCAAGGCAAAGGTGCTTGAGATTGTTTCCTGACCATTTGGGCTTGGGACAACTGTGCCTTTTGTCAATGAGATCAATGACTACTGAGAGATTGAACCTTTATTCTGCAAATGACTTTGTCCTGGCCAGATGTGGATTCGTTAGGTTTATTGCCCTCAGCTTTGATGTTTTGTCTCAACCTAAAAAAGTCCCTCCTCCAATCCTGACTATAAAGATACCCTGTAAAAATGACTTAAGATGAGATCTTCGATGACTGCAGATAACAACACATGTCATAGAATAAAGAAATTCTGCTGACGATCGAATCCGAAGTCTCCTGGTCTTCTCTTCTGAGTTTTCTACACTTTAGAAGAACAGAGTTTTCAACAGATGCTGCCGTGACCCGGATAGAGTTCCAGCTTCCTCACCTGAAAAACTTCAAGCTCAAACAAAGATCTGCATCTTTTGGAATCCAGCGAAACTTCAAGCTCAACAAGGATTCCCAGACTGAATTTTTCTCTCAAACCAAGTGTGGTGAGTGGCTGTTCTCTAATCCAAAAGAACCTAAGACCAGTGTATCCTCTGTGCCGTCAGAGAAGAGTTAACATACATCTGTAGGGTTTTGTTTAACTAAAAGTTATCCCCTGTTCAGGCAGGGAAGGTTAGCATTTCATGCTAATAATTTTGTTTTATCCTCTGTTCTTGTAGGCAGGGACGTGTATCCTCTGTTTCAGGCAGGGAAGAGTTTATCCTCTAAATTTTTTTTATTTTAGAGATGAGTTTATCCTCTAAAGTTTTTTTGATTTTAGAGATAAAAGTATCCTCTGTTCTTGTAGGCAGGGACGTTTATCCTCTGTTTTCAGACAGGGAAGAGTTTATCCTCTAAAGTTCTGCTTTTAGAGATGAAATTTTATCCTCTGTTCTTTCAGGCAGGGAAGATTTTGGCATTTACGTGCTAATTTTTGGTTTATCCTCTGTTGTTTCAGGCAGGGAAGGTTTTTTGGCATTTACGTGCTAAAAAAAACAAGTGTACCCTCTGTTAATCAGAGAAGTGTTTGTTTTGTTTGTGTGGTACCGAAGAAACTTACAAAATGGTTAGAATGAATGCTAGGCTGATTCCAACCACAGAAAAGAGTGGTCTTGCGACTCCTCTGTGGTCAGATAGTGAATTCAAAACACTGTTAGGAAAAAAAATGGACCTAATAGTCACTGAAAAAGTTAGACAAGAACTAACGCAGAAATATGAGATTCATCCAGACAAGACTTGGTCAGTAGATGAGTGTAAAAAGGTACTAGGAGCAAGTATTCGTAAGAACAATGTGAAAGGCATTATCTGTTGTCACAGGGAATTCAGTGTAACGCTAGCGACACAACAGTCTCAGCGTAACTCAGAGCTAGAGAAACAGAACAATGAACTCCGTGCGAGAGTATCCACTTTTACTAAGAAATTGAACCTCAAGAAAGAGGCAAAAACTGATGTGGAAGTAAGTCAGCCTGATAACTTTTCCCCTGATTTACAAGCGTTTTTTGAAACAGATGTAGCTCTCCAATCAGTAACTGATGTGCCTGTAAATTCCGTCCATGTGTGTGGGGCTAGGAGAAGATCTCAGGGGATTGAGGACACTGATGGTGTTCCTCTCCATTCTTCTGTTGTGCAAATACAAACTGCTGCCAAAGCTTTATGTCCTAAAGATATAGAGAGACTATCTCAGAGTTTACCGTCAGCACGCACACATTTTTCTGAATTTAGAAGAACATTGATCAGTAAAATGCGTCTTTATGACATGTCGTTGGCAGAAGTCACGCAGCTGATGTCACAAATACTAACTGAATCTGAATTCAACAGTTTTGAATCTGCTGTCACTTCTGAACTGCGAAATGCCAGTAAGGGTGATTTAAGAGAAGGTATTTTGAAAATCCTAAAGAATATCTTAGGACCCAAAATAGATTGGTCTAGAATTACTACCTGTGTGCAAAGGAAAGAAGAAACTGTGAGTGAATATACTGAAAGATTTTGTCAGTCAGCTGTAATCTACAGTGGAATTGTTGATGACCCTGAAGGTGTTCTGGATGACAAGGGACCCTTGGTTCGTATCTGGTCAGATGGCCTTGTAGCCGAATACAGAAAAGCTTTACCATTCTTAGATCTAACTTGGTCTAACAGAACTCTCAGAAGTAACCTAGACAGGTTAACTACATGGGAAAGAGATGCTGATGTCAAGGCAAAAGTAAGAGTAGCAGCAGCTACGTTTAACACAACGAAACAAGACAATAGATGGTCTAAAAGAGAAAGTAAATGCAAATACTGTAAAAAATTAGGACATTGGGAGAAAGAGTGTAGGAAGAAGTTGCAAGATAGTAAAATAAATGCTATGCATAATTCTGCTCCTTCTCAGCCTGCACACAACCCTGAAGTAGTTCCGCCAGTGACCACTGAAACTGTGGTACAGTTAGTTCAGGCTCTTCTAAGAGCACAACAAGACCAGGAAAAAAACTAATTATTGGGGCTGTGAGTAGCTACCTTTCCCCTGTAATCCAACACAATGACCAAAGAATTTTTGTGAAAGGTAGCATAAAAGAGAAGTTAGCAACTCTCACAGCCCCGAATATTGTTATACAGCGTGCACCAGTCACGAACCCATCCTCATGTATGATGTCTGCAATGACTGAATTTGTGTTAGAGGATGAAGGCGAAATGACTCATGATTGTGTTACGCTTACATATGCAGCGACAAGTGAAATAGCAGAAACTCCCATAGAGAACGCAGAATTGGAGTTGTTTGTTGATGGTTCAGCTCAAGTTATTGAAGGTAACAGACGAGCAGGATATGCAGTAACTTCCACCACTGAAGTAGTTGCTTCAGGTCGTCTTCCAGATCATTTTTCAGATCAAGCTGCAGAACTAGTAGCCTTAACTAGAGCATGCACGCTAGCTTCAGGATCGGTTGCAAATATCTACACAGATTCCAGGTATGCTTTTGGGGTAATTCATGATTTTGGTGTCATTTGGCAAACCAGAAAATTTCTAACTTCTGCTGGATCCCCCATTAAGCATGCTGGATTAGTGAAAGATTTAATGTTTGCCATGAAACTCCCAAAGAAATTAGCAGTGATCAAAGTGAAAGCACATCTCACAACTAATACTACGGAAGCTAAAGGTAATGCTCTTGCTGATGTAGCGGGTAAACAGGCTTGTTTCTATGCAACTGTACAAGTGTGTTCAGGTAGTACAGCACAGAAGATAATTCTACCTCCTGAATCAATCGTTGATCTGTATAAAGACGTTCCTCTATATGAAGCATGGACATGGTTAGACAAAGGAGCCACTGTGGATTCATCCGGCTGCTGGACCAAAGGGGGAAAGTATGTTGCTCCCGAATCACTGTTGCCATATTTGGCTCAACAAATACACAGTTTGGGTCATAGTGGTCCAGCAACGATGAATCACAGGTTCTCAAATCAATGGTGGAATCCAAAATTCAGAAACGCAGCCACTGAAACAGTCAAGAGATGTGTTACATGTCAGAAAAATAATGATGTACCAGCAGCCATTACACCAGCAGCACATACCCCAGCTCCACCAGGGCCATTTCGTCACCTGCAAGTTGATTACATATCGTTGCCCCCTTGTAAAGGAAAAACTGACGTTTTGGTAGTAATAGACAAGTTCTCAAGATGGGTAGAAGCTTATCCAACAGGGCGCGCTACAGCTGCACATACTGCTAAATGTCTTGTCACTGATTTCATTCCCAGATGGGGATTACCAGATTGCATTGACTCAGATCAAGGTACCCACTTCACAGGACAGGTAGTCAAGGAAGTGTCTAGAATGTTGAAGATTAAGTGGAACCTTCACTGTCCCTATAGGCCACAAGCATCAGGACAGGTTGAACGATCAAACAGAACAATCAAAACCAGGCTAAGCAAAATGCATCAGGAAGGAGTACCATGGGTTGAAGCACTGCCCGCAGTACTGTGTAGTATGAGAGCATCACCTAACAGATCAGTAGGACTGAGCCCTCATGAGATTATTACTGGACGCCCAATGCAGATGCCAGGTGTGATTGATCTTAGAAATGCTGATGTGCACATTGCTTCAGATGCCCTGATCGCTTACTGTGAAAACCTCACAAAGGCAGTGCAGAGTGCCAAAGAGAGAGTTGAGTCGTGTTGGCAGACTCCACCAGAAGGGGGACACACAATCGTCCCAGGTCAATGGGTCATGATAAAGACATTCAAAAACAAGCCATTAGAGCCTAAGTGGTACAGACCACATCAAGTGATGTTGATTACAGCAGCTGCAGTATTGTGTCAGGGAAGGAAAACTTGGACTCATGTGTCACATATTAAGGTTGTTCCTCCCCCTGCAGGGATAGGATAGGGCAGACACAAGAACCAGTGAGGAGCCCAGGGAAGAACCGAAAGCAACAGGCTTCGGGGGCCAACCCTGAGGTGAAGATTTCCTCATAGGCCTTTCCCCTCCATTAGTCCATCCTTTCCTCACTGTTCTTTAGGTGTCGCAGGAATTGAGAAATAGGGAAAGAAGGAACAACCATAGCAGACTATATTTTGAACAGAGGATACAACCCTAATGTATGCAGACTCTACAAATACTGCTCTGTGCCGTTGTTCTCTCTTGTTTGTGTTTCTTTCTTCCTCTGTGCAGATACCATTTGATGGCTGTCCTGAGATCCATATGCACCACCCTTCTCACCTGCGGATAAAGCCACAACCTCTAGAACACAACTAGACCCATTACCGAGCCAACTATCACACAAGAAAGAGAAAAGAAAGAAGAAGAAAAAGAATAAAAATACACAACGCAGAGACTATTACCCGTAAAATCTTCACGGACCCTAATTGCATGTTTTGTTTCTGTGTCAGCATGCAATTACATATAAGCAACACAGAACATGTACAATGTGCCTGTAACGATTACAAGTTACAAGAATTAACTTTTAAGTGTCGAAATTTGTATTTTTGTGAGAGTTATTAGAACTCTCAAAGAGGGGATTGAAGGATCACAAATGTTATTCTATGTTTGATTTGAATTCACGTCCTGACTAAGAGGTGTCGGGCAAGGCAAAGGTGCTTGAGATTGTTTCCTGACCATTTGGGCTTGGGACAACTGTGCCTTTTGTCAATGAGATCAATGACTACTGAGAGATTGAACCTTTATTCTGCAAATGACTTTGTCCTGGCCAGATGTGGATTCGTTAGGTTTATTGCCCTCAGCTTTGATGTTTTGTCTCAACCCAAAAAAAGTCCCTCCTCCAATCCTGACTATAAAGATACCCTGTAAAAATGACTTAAGATGAGATCTTCGATGACTGCAGATAACAACACATGTCATAGAATAAAGAAATTCTGCTGACGATCGAATCCGAAGTCTCCTGGTCTTCTCTTCTGAGTTTTCTACACTTTAGAAGAACAGAGTTTTCAACACTTGTCAATAATTAAAATGTACACATTTTAAATTCAAATAGTTTTGTCATATTATAAGCTCCATATGAGGACATGTTTTAACATCCAAAGTATTTGTGTTCTGTATCTTTATAAATATAATCGTTTATTTTATGCAAAGCATCAGACTCTTCATCATGCAATAAGACCGACACGACGCGAGCGACGTTTGTTTAGTGATTCACACCGAGAATGTTGCTCTGCATAAATTTGAAGGATATAGGCTACTGCACAGAAACAATTATATAAATAAAATAAAATGTACACAAACTATCCAAACACTGAACAAATAACCCAAAAAAATGAGTCTCAATCCAGCATTTGGGTTAAAAAATAACCCAGGACTTTTTTTTAGAGGCTGCTTGTTGCACAGTAGCTATTTCTTTCGTTTTCTTAAATTATTATTTAAGTGAAAATATATTTCTAGTATATGCCTATTTATTCGTTATAATATATAGCGCCTAGCTTTATTATGTTTTTCTCTGCCAGAAGTGCTGCAGGTGCGTGATGTAATATGATATGATCAGGTGAATCCTCCTTCTGTTGTTTGCTGTATTTTGCGCATGTGAGATTAATCCCCGACAAACAGATGTTAGTATTTTTAACGGGTCACGGACATGTATTATTTATAATTTAATTCAGTTCTAATTTCAAATATTTGTCGGTTAACGTTTAGGAAAAATAACCCAAATGAACATCCCTAATTTAAATGTATTATGAATTTAAATGAATTAAAATTCTTAATTTAAAAACGTGTTTTGTTTTTGAAGCCACTTGGAAAACTTTTGTACAAAATTGAATAACTGAAAAAGTATACGTTTCTATTAAAACAACGCTTCATATTCAAAACACGCACACAAGATGAAATTCATCGAACAAATAATTATTTCGTGGCGTAAATAAAATAAACACTTTCTAAAATTAAAATAGACCAAAACTGCGGGAAATGCAGTCTATTAAAACCTGTCAATCTTCACAGGATTTTAGAATTTGCTTTTAGAAACATTAGCTTAAGACAAACTATTGCTTCACCTATTCCACAGATTCTGTAATTAACAAATTACTGAAGGGGTGTTTTGTGCTGAGCGAGCGGCGCTGAGTGTATTGAGTGGAATCAATCAGGAACCGCGCACTGAAGCTCGTACTTCTGACTGACATGTGAACCGGCCAATCATCGATGAGAAGTTACAGCAGATCTTGCCATCGGTCAGATTAGGTTGTTGGTTACTGAGCCCTGTCCCTTTGAAGCAACACATAGCCTATATATAGACTATTTCATTATAGTATTATATTATATACATACATGGTCTTTCTATGAGACACACGTATTTAGAGGGATTATATGTTTTGTTATCATGGTCTGTGGCAGACTTTTCTTCATGTCAGGGCAACAATTCAATAAAAGAGAAGTTAATTTTAAGTGGTTTAAATGGTAATATTGTCTTTTGCTCTATTTCACTAACACAAATGTGTACAAACAAAGCCCATGGCTCCAGACTGACACCATGTTTTTCTGCTGGTTCAAGTAAATGTTGTTTGTCTGTTGTCTGCATATGAGGAACATTAAAAGACAAACGAAACAAAAGCGTAACAAAATCCCTCGACTCAAACCGTTTATCAGCTCCGCGGCACAAAAACTATTGTATTTTTCTATCATTTAATGTTTCTATATTCCACTTTTTATTATTTATGCTATAGGGTATGTGCGGTCTAAATAGAAGTTATATAATAGAGCCCTGAATGTCTAATCATAATTATATATATATATATATATATAAAAAATGTATATTATACTTTACTTTTTAATTAATTAAAACATTTTCTTTTTTAAATGTATAGTTTTAACTTTTAGTCTTAGTTACTTTTTCTTATTTGTAAGTCGCTTTGGATAAAAGCGTCTGCTAAATGACTAAAAGTAAAGTAAAGTAAAATCCTTCCCATTGAAGGGCCTGAGCTGTAAAATGACTGACAGTAATTCAGTTATAATGCACTGATAGCGTGTGAAGAAATCTTTTCACCATCAAGATACGTCACATTACTAACAAACTCTTCATTTTCAGGGTTCACTGTGACATATTCTCAGAATACATCTGTCCGTCTGGGATCTTCAGTGGTTCTGAAGGCTTATAGAGTTAAAGCTTTACCAATGGAGGATCTGAAGGTGGAGTGGAGAAGAGAAGACACTAAGGCTCTGGTTCATCTGTATCAGGACGGAGAGAGTCCACCGCAGCAGGATTATCAGGACAGAGCTCATTTCTTTACTGATCAGATTCAACATGGAAACTTCTCCCTCCGGCTGGACGATGTGGAAGAAAAAGATGCAGGAGAATACACGTGTAGAGTTTACAGCAAACAGAGATGTGTGTTTTCAACTCAGATTACTTTGGTAAAGGGTAAGTGAATAGATGAATAACAATTGATGCTATTTTAACCATTATATTAGTATACATTTGTCTTTATAGACTTTGCCATAAACCAAGTTCAGTCATAAATTATCAGAGTTTGTTCTGCAAATAAAACAGGTTTAAAAAGGTGTTTCAGCACCTAAAGCACAATTAAAACAGGTGTAATTCAGCACATTAACTATGATAATACACTGTTTTCAACACTACATCTATTGTTTTAACATTTCAAACCACATTCAGCTTAATTTAACTTTGGTAATGCCATGTTTTCAGTGTCCAAATGCTCTGTGGATGCTGTGCATTAACTGCTGTGATTGTTCAATTTAAAACAGAAACAGAAGATATTTCTATTATCACCAGCACATTCCACTAAAAGTATCATTGATAAACTACAATTGAATATAATTGTACTGATTAAATAATGATTACAGAACATTGAAGCTGTTCAATCTTAAAGCGTTTGTTCACTTTGACTGAAATGTTGTTGTTTTTCTTTCTCCTAGAACGCAGATATTTAAATGGTAAGTAAACAGATAAAACAGAAAACAAGACTGTGTCTAATCATGACATGATTTTCATTTGGTTGATTATTTATGGAATCAAACTAGAATTATCAGTGCATAACTAGTCAATATAAATCCAGTCATAAATATAATAGTGTTATATTGTAATGCACACTGATCTGCTCATAAATGATATGATCTCAGCAGAACATTAATCACTAACATATGACTCAAGATCTCAGCAGAGGAGGATAACAAAACAAAAACAGATTATTGACTTTATTATTTATAAGATATTATTAAGAATGATCAGATGTGTAGATGTTTATCTAAAACATAGTTTGGTGTTTGCTTTGGTGCTCTTGACTCTTCTTCTTTCTCTGGTTGCTGTAACTCTGTGTTTATTAAGCACATTTATTATGACAATAAATAAATAAATAAAAGTAATTTTGGCTACTTATTGATGATGATTTAATCGGCATGTAGATGTCTGACTCACTGATCAGAACGTAATCACTATCAGTTTTATTATTTTTTAGTTTAATATATTACAGTAGTTATTAATGTACATTATTGTGTGTTAAAGCTCTGTAGAGTGTAACAGTCAGACTCCAGAAGTTTATTATATTACAGTAGTTATTAATATCACATTATTGTGTGTTAAAGATCTGTAGAGTGTAACAGTCAGATCCAGAAGTTTATTATATTACAGTAGTTATTAATATCACATTATTGTGTGTTAAAGATCTGTAGAGTGTAACAGTCAGACTCCAGAAGTTTATTATATTACAGTAGTTATTAATATCACATTATTGTGTGTTAAAGATCTGTAGAGTGTAACAGTCAGACTCCAGAAGTTTATTATATTACAGTAGTTATTAATATCACATTATTGTGTGTTAAAGATCTGTAGAGTGTAACAGTCAGATCCAGAAGTTTATTATATTACAGTAGTTATTAATATCACATTATTGTGTGTTAAAGATCTGTAGAGTGTAACAGTCAGACTCCAGAAGTTTATTATATTACAGTAGTTATTAATATCACATTATTGTGTGTTAAAGATCTGTAGAGTGTAACAGTCAGACTCCAGAAGTTTATTATATTACAGTAGTTATTAATATCACATTATTGTGTGTTAAAGATCTGTAGAGTGTAACAGTCAGATCCAGAAGTTTATTATATTACAGTAGTTATTAATATCACATTATTGTGTGTTAAAGATCTGTAGAGTGTAACAGTCAGACTCCAGAAGTTTATTATATTACAGTAGTTATTAATATCACATTATTGTGTGTTAAAGATCTGTAGAGTGTAACAGTCAGACTCCAGAAGTTTATTATATTACAGTAGTTATTAATATCACATTATTGTGTGTTAAAGATCTGTAGAGTGTAACAGTCAGATCCAGAAGTTTATTATATTACAGTAGTTATTAATATCACATTATTGTGTGTTAAAGATCTGTAGAGTGCAACAGTCAGACTCCAGAAGTTTATTATATTACAGTAGTTATTAATATCACATTATTGTGTGTTAAAGATCTGTAGAGTGTAACAGTCAGACTCCAGAAGTTTATTATATTACAGTAGTTATTAATGTACATTATTGTGTGTTAAAGATCTGTAGAGTGCAACAGTCAGATCCAGAAGTTTATTATATTACAGTAGTTATTAATGTACATTATTGTGTGTTAAAGATCTGTAGAGTGCAACAGTCAGATCCAGAAGTTTATTATATTACAGTAGTTATTAATATCACATTATTGTGTGTTAAAGATCTGTAGAGTGCAACAGTCAGATCCAGAAGTTTATTATATTACAGTAGTTATTAATATCACATTATTGTGTGTTAAAGATCTGTAGAGTGTAACAGTCAGACTCCAGAAGTTTATTATATTACAGTAGTTATTAATATCACATTATTGTGTGTTAAAGATCTGTAGAGTGTAACAGTCAGATCCAGAAGTTTATTATATTACAGTAGTTATTAATGTACATTATTGTGTGTTAAAGATCTGTAGAGTGCAACAGTCAGATCCAGAAGTTTATTATATTACAGTAGTTATTAATGTACATTATTGTGTGTTAAAGATCTGTAGAGTGTAACAGTCAGATCCAGAAGTTTATTATATTACAGTAGTTATTAATATCACATTATTGTGTGTTAAAGATCTGTAGAGTGTAACAGTCAGATCCAGAAGTTTATTATATTACAGTAGTTATTAATATCACATTATTGTGTGTTAAAGATCTGTAGAGTGTAACAGTCAGACTCCAGAAGTTTATTATATTACAGTAGTTATTAATATCACATTATTGTGTGTTAAAGATCTGTAGAGTGTAACAGTCAGATCCAGAAGTTTATTATATTACAGTAGTTATTAATATCACATTATTGTGTGTTAAAGATCTGTAGAGTGTAACAGTCAGACTCCAGAAGTGTATTATATTACAGTAGTTATTAATATCACATTATTGTGTGTTAAAGATCTGTAGAGTGCAACAGTCAGATCCAGAAGTTTATTATATTACAGTAGTTATTAATGTCACATTATTGTGTGTTAAAGATCTGTAGAGTGTAACAGTCAGATCCAGAAGTTTATTATATTACAGTAGTTATTAATATCACATTATTGTGTGTTAAAGATCTGTAGAGTGTAACAGTCAGACTCCAGAAGTTTATTATATTACAGTAGTTATTAATGTACATTATTGTGTGTTAAAGATCTGTAGAGTGTAACAGTCAGACTCCAGAAGTTTATTATATTACAGTAGTTATTAATATCACATTATTGTGTGTTAAAGATCTGTAGAGTGTAACAGTCAGATCCAGAAGTTTATTATATTACAGTAGTTATTAATGTCACATTATTGTGTGTTAAAGATCTGTAGAGTGTAACAGTCAGATCCAGAAGTTTATTATATTACAGTAGTTATTAATATCACATTATTGTGTGTTAAAGATCTGTAGAGTGCAACAGTCAGATCCAGAAGTTTATTATATTACAGTAGTTATTAATATCACATTATTGTGTGTTAAAGATCTGTAGAGTGCAACAGTCAGACTCCAGAAGTTTATTATATTACAGTAGTTATTAATATCACATTATTGTGTGTTAAAGATCTGTAGAGTGTAACAGTCAGATCCAGAAGTTTATTATATTACAGTAGTTATTAATATCACATTATTGTGTGTTAAAGATCTGTAGAGTGTAACAGTCAGATCCAGAAGTTTATTATATTACAGTAGTTATTAATATCACATTATTGTGTGTTAAAGATCTGTAGAGTGTAACAGTCAGATCCAGAAGTTTATTATATTACAGTAGTTATTAATATCACATTATTGTGTGTTAAAGATCTGTAGAGTGTAACAGTCAGACTCCAGAAGTTTATTATATTACAGTAGTTATTAATATCACATTATTGTGTGTTAAAGATCTGTAGAGTGTAACAGTCAGACTCCAGAAGTTTATTATATTACAGTAGTTATTAATGTACATTATTGTGTGTTAAAGATCTGTAGAGTGCAACAGTCAGATCCAGAAGTTTATTATATTACAGTAGTTATTAATATCACATTATTGTGTGTTAAAGATCTGTAGAGTGTAACAGTCAGATCCAGAAGTTTATTATATTACAGTAGTTATTAATATCACATTATTGTGTGTTAAAGATCTGTAGAGTGTAACAGTCAGACTCCAGAAGTTTATTATATTACAGTAGTTATTAATATCACATTATTGTGTGTTAAAGATCTGTAGAGTGTAACAGTCAGACTCCAGAAGTGTATTATATTACAGTAGTTATTAATATCACATTATTGTGTGTTAAAGATCTGTAGAGTGTAACAGTCAGATCCAGAAGTGTATTATATTACAGTAGTTATTAATATCACATTATTGTGTGTTAAAGATCTGTAGAGTGTAACAGTCAGATCCAGAAGTAAAAAACTTTAACAATAACTGATAAATCTGTAAAGACAGCTCTGTTATGAGTGCCGAGGTTGTTAATCGATTATATATTATTTTGTTAAAGCATCTGTTCATATTAATTTAACTTCTTTTTTAAATAATTGTGTTTAGTATTGAACTTAATGGTGAAAAACTACATTACCCATGATGCTCTACAGAAATGACACCAAGTCGAAGAGAGCAAAGTTTCAAAAGAGTTATTTCCGGATTAAACTGAAAATAAATAGTTTCTATAGATATGATCAACAACTTTAAATGAATAGTTTTATATTTCTCAATATTTTTATTTGATTATGTCGTTCTGCAACACTTTGTGGGATTGTAGTTCTTTCCCTCACCAAAGTTGTTAAGTACACAGTCTCATAACTTTATATGTTTGTATGATTTTTTTCTTCTTCAAATTAAACTTGGTTGTGATTCGCCTCATAGCTAGTTGGCTTGGTTCATTGTTTATAACACCTTAACAAAGACTTGTTTAAAATACTTCCAGAACCAGCGCCACTGAAAGAATTGTGTATAATATAATTATAATTATATATATATATAATATAATACTTCACAGTCAACTAAACACAGTTTACAGTAACCAGAGAAAAGGCTGAAGTTAAAAGACAAGGCCCAAAGTGCCAAACTAAAGCAATCACTAATAAGCATAATAACCACTTCAACCTAAACTATTATTATCAATAAAACATCAAACTCTAACCCTCTGTTAATTCTCAATAAAACTCTTGTCAACATATGAACGAGATAAAGTCAGACTGGTTTGTAACGAGTGAATCTGGTGATGCTGTTTGTGTTATTTAATCCTCCTCTGCTGAGATCTGTAATATATGTTACTGTTATATTATGTTGGTATTAAAGAGGTTGTGGGTTAATATTGTGCTGAAGAGCAGAGGCTGTGCTTCAGATGAGGATGGACTGGAAAACACTGACAATATGCTGCATGTTGCTTTATTAAAAAGATGATAATGGAGTAGTTGCTGATGCAGTGGTGTCTATAAATACATTAGTTAATGAATGTGTGCTACAATAGCAGTTTAACAGTTAACTGTAAGAGATTTTCATTTTACAGTGCAGGTATTTGATCATAATAATCCAGGATCATTGAAATAATTATGAAATAACAGAGTTTCTCTGCTGAACTTTAAGTGCTGTCACTTTATTGAACGTGATTGATAATGAATCAAGAAATATAAGCAAAATTACACTTTTATTCATTCTGCAAAGGATTCAGAATTACTGTAAAAGTTATTTTATTTATAATTATTAATAATATTATAATTCATTTTATTTTACTTTAGTTTTTCAGTTGTGGTTTGGCAGCCGTAACTGCGACTCATTTGACAATTTTTCATATTTTGATTAAAGTGTTCTCAAACAGTCTAGTGCAGAGATTTTCATTTCACATTTGTTTATAATATCCATTTAAACATAATTAACCATCTGACTTCAAGCCGTGTTTGGCGATCATAAACCAGTAGCACAAGGCCAGTATTAATTAAAAGTCCACAGTAAGGCCAGTATTAATTAAAACGTGCACAGTAAGGCCAGTATTAATTAAAAGTCCACAGTAAGGCCAGTATTAATTAAAACGTCCACAATAAGGCCAGTATTAATTAAAACGGCCGTCCACAGTAAGGCCAGTATTAATTAAAACGTGCACAGTAAGGCCAGTATTAATTAAAACGTGCACAGTAAGGCCAGTATTAATTAAAACGTCCACAGTAAGGCCAGTATTAATTAAAATGTCCACAGTAAGGCCAGTATTAATTAAAACGTGCACAGTAAGGCCAGTATTAATTAAAACGTGCACAGTAAGGCCAGTATTAATTAAAACGTGCACAGTAAGGTCAGTATTAATTAAAACTTCCACAGTAAGGCCAGTATTAATTAAAAATTAATTATTTTTTTTAATTAAGTATTAATGAAAACGTCCGTCCACAGTAAGGCCAGTATTAATTAAAACGTGCACAGTAAGGCCAGTATTAATTAAAACATGCACAGTAAGGCCAGTATTAATTAAAACGTCCACAGTAAGGCCAGTATTAATTAAAACGTGCACAGTAAGGCCAGTATTAATTAAAAATTATATATTTTTTTTAATTAAGTATTAATGAAAACGTCCGTCCACAGTAAGGCCAGTATTAATTAAAACGTGCACAGTAAGGCCAGTATTAATTAAAACGTCTGTCCACAGTAAGGCCGGTATTAATGAAAACGTCTGTCCACAGTAAGGCCAGTCTTAATTAAAATGTCCACAGTAAGGCCAGTATTAATGAAAACGTCTGTCCACAGTAAGGCCAGTATTAATTAAAATGTCCACAGTAAGGCCAGTATTAATGAAAACGTCTGTCCACAGTAAGGCCAGTATTAATTAAAATGTCCACAGTAAGGCCAGTATTAATTAAAACGTGCACAGTAAGGCCAGTATTAATGAAAACGTCCGTCCACAGTAAGGCCAGTATTAATTAAAACGTCCACAGTAAGGCCAGTATTAATTAAAACGTCCACAGTAAGGCCAGTATTAATTAAAACGTGCACAGTAAGGTCAGTATTAATTAAACGTCCACAGTAAGGCCAGTATTAATGAAAACGTCCACAGTAAGGTCAGTATTAATTAAACGTCCACAGTAAGGCCAGTATTAATTAAAACGTCCACAGTAAGGCCAGTATTAATTAAAACGTGCACAGTAAGGTCAGTATTAATTAAAACGTGCACAGTAAGGCCAGTATTAATTAAAACGTGCACAATAAGGCCAGTATTAATTAAAACGTGCACAGTAAGGCCAGTATTAATGAAAACGTCCGTCCACAGTAAGGCCAGTATTAATTAAAACGTCCACAGTAAGGCCAGTATTAATGAAAACGTCCGTCCACAGTAAGGCCAGTATTAATGAAAACGTCCGTCCACAGTAAGGCCAGTATTAATTAAAACGTGCACAGTAAGGCCAGTATTAATTAAAACGTGCACAGTAAGGCCAGTATTAATGAAAACGTCCGTCCACAGTAAGGCCAGTATTAATTAAAACGTTCACAGTAAGGCCAGTATTAATGAAAACGTCCGTCCACAGTAAGGCCAGTATTAATTAAAACGTGCACAGTAAGGCCAGTATTAATGAAAACGTCCGTCCACAGTAAGGCCAGTATTAATTAAAACGTGCACAGTAAGGCCAGTATTAATGAAAACGTCCGTCCACAGTAAGGCCAGTATTAATTAAAACGTCCACAGTAAGGTCAGTATTAATTAAAACGTGCACAGTAAGGCCAGTATTAATGAAAACGTCCGTCCACAGTAAGGCCAGTATTAATTAAAACGTGCACAGTAAGGCCAGTATTAATTAAAACGTGCACAGTAAGGCCAGTATTAATTAAAACGTGCACAGTAAGGCCAGTATTAATTAAAACGTCCACAGTAAGGCCAGTATTAATTAAAACGTGCACAGTAAGGCCAGTATTAATTAAAACGTGCACAGTAAGGTCAGTATTAATTAAAACGTGCACAGTAAGGCCAGTATTAATGAAAACGTGCACAGTAAGGCCAGTATTAATGAAAACGTCCGTCCACAGTAAGGCCAGTATTAATTAAAAATTCCACAGTAAGCCGGTATTAATGAAAACGTCCGTCCACAGTAAGGCCAGTATTTACAGTAAGGTCAGTATTAATTAAAACGTGCACAGTAAGGTCAGTATTAATTAAAACGTGCACAGTAAGGCCAGTATTAATTAAAACGTCCACAGTAAGGCCAGTATTAATTAAAACGTGCACAATAAGGCCAGTATTAATTAAAACGTGCACAGTAAGGCCAGTATTAATGAAAACGTCCGTCCACAGTAAGGCCAGTATTAATTAAAAGTCCACAGTAAGGCCAGTATTAATTAAAACGTCCACAGTAAGGCCAGTATTAATTAAAACGTCCGTCCACAGTAAGGCCAGTATTAATTAAAACGTGCACAGTAAGGTCAGTATTAATTAAAACGTGCACAGTAAGGTCAGTATTAATTAAACGTCCACAGTAAGGCCAGTATTAATTAAAACGTCCACAGTAAGGCCAGTATTAATTAAAACGTGCACAGTAAGGCCAGTATTAATTAAAACGTCCACAGTAAGGCCAGTATTAATTAAAACGTGCACAGTAAGGTCAGTATTAATTAAACGTCCACAGTAAGGCCAGTATTAATGAAAACGTCCACAGTAAGGTCAGTATTAATTAAACGTCCACAGTAAGGCCAGTATTAATTAAAACGTCCACAGTAAGGCCAGTATTAATTAAAACGTGCACAGTAAGGTCAGTATTAATTAAAACGTGCACAGTAAGGCCAGTATTAATTAAAACGTGCACAATAAGGCCAGTATTAATTAAAACGTGCACAGTAAGGCCAGTATTAATGAAAACGTCCGTCCACAGTAAGGCCAGTATTAATGAAAACGTGCACAGTAAGGCCAGTATTAATTAAAATGTCCACAGTAAGGCCAGTATTAATTAAAACGTGCACAGTAAGGCCAGTATTAATGAAAACGTCCGTCCACAGTAAGGCCAGTATTAATGAAAACGTGCACAGTAAGGCCAGTATTAATTAAAACGTGCACAGTAAGGCCAGTATTAATTAAAACGTGCACAGTAAGGTCAGTATTAATTAAACGTCCACAGTAAGGCCAGTATTAATTAAAACGTCCACAGTAAGGCCAGTATTAATTAAAACGTCCACAGTAAGGCCAGTATTAATTAAAACGTGCACAGTAAGGCCAGTATTAATTAAAAATTAATATTTTTTTTTAATTAAGTATTAATGAAAACGTCCGTCCACAGTAAGGTCAGTATTAATTAAAACGTCCGTCCACAGTAAGGCCAGTATTAATTAAAACGTGCACAGTAAGGCCAGTATTAATTAAAACGTGCACAGTAAGGCCAGTATTAATTAAAACGTCCACAGTAAGGCCAGTATTAATTAAAACGTCCACAGTAAGGCCAGTATTAATTAAAACGTCTGTCCACAGTAAGGCCAGTATTAATTAAAACGTGCACAGTAAGGCCAGTATTAATTAAAACGTGCACAGTAAGGCCAGTATTAATGAAAACGTCCGTCCACAGTAAGGCCAGTATTAATTAAAACGTCCACAGTAAGGTCAGTATTAATTAAAACGTCCACAGTAAGGCCAGTATTAATTAAAACGTCCACAGTAAGGCCAGTATTAATTAAAACGTCTGTCCACAGTAAGGCCAGTATTAATTAAAACGTGCACAGTAAGGCCAGTATTAATTAAAACGTGCACAGTAAGGCCAGTATTAATTAAAACGTGCACAGTAAGGCCAGTATTAATGAAAACGTCCGTCCACAGTAAGGCCAGTATTAATTAAAACGTCCACAGTAAGGCCAGTATTAATTAAAATGTCTGTCCACAGTAAGGCCAGTATTAATTAAAACGTGCACAGTAAGGCCAGTATTAATTAAAACGTGCACAGTAAGGCCAGTATTAATTAAAACGTGCACAGTAAGGCCAGTATTAATGAAAACGTCCGTCCACAGTAAGGCCAGTATTAATTAAAACGTGCACAGTAAGGCCAGTATTAATTAAAACGTGCACAGTAAGGCCAGTATTAATGAAAACGTGCACAGTAAGGCCAGTATTAATGAAAACGTGCACAGTAAGGCCAGTATTAATTAAAACGTCCACAGTAAGGCCAGTATTAATTAAAACGTGCACAGTAAGGCCAGTATTAATTAAAACGTCCGTCCACAGTAAGGCCAGTATTTACAGTAAGGCCAGTATTAATTAAAACGTGCTCAGTAAGGCCAGTATTAATTAAAACGTCCACAGTAAGGCCAGTATTTACAGTAAGGCCAGTATTAATTAAAACGTGCTCAGTAAGGCCAGTATTAATTAAAACGTCCACAGTAAGGCCAGTATTAATGAAAACGCCCGTCCACAGTAAGGCCGGTATTAATTAAAACGTCCACAGTAAGGCCAGTATTAATGAAAACGCCCGTCCACAGTAAGGCCGGTATTAATTAAAACGTCCACAGTAAGGCCAGTATTAATTAAAACGTGCACAGTAAGGCCAGTATTAATGAAAACGTCCGTCCACAGTAAGGTCAGTATTAATTAAAACGTCCACAGTAAGGCCAGTATTAATTAAAACGTCCACAGTAAGGCCAGTATTAATTAAAACGTCTGTCCACAGTAAGGCCAGTATTAATTAAAACGTGCACAGTAAGGCCAGTATTAATTAAAACGTGCACAGTAAGGTCAGTATTAATTAAAACTTCCACAGTAAGGCCAGTATTAATTAAAACGTGCACAGTAAGGCCAGTATTAATTAAAACGTGCACAGTAAGGCCAGTATTAATTAAAACGTCCACAGTAAGGCCAGTATTAATTAAAACGTCTGTCCACAGTAAGGCCAGTATTAATTAAAACGTGCACAGTAAGGCCAGTATTAATTAAAACGTGCACAGTAAGGCCAGTATTAATTAAAACGTCCACAGTAAGGCCAGTATTAATTAAAACGTGCACAGTAAGGCCAGTATTAATTAAAACGTGCACAGTAAGGCCAGTATTAATTAAAACGTGCACAGTAAGGCCAGTATTAATGAAAACGTCCGTCCACAGTAAGGCCAGTATTAATTAAAACGTCCACAGTAAGGCCAGTATTAATTAAAACGTGCACAGTAAGGCCAGTATTAATTAAAACGTCCACAGTAAGGCCAGTATTAATTAAAACGTCCACAGTAAGGCCAGTATTAATTAAAACGTCTGTCCACAGTAAGGCCAGTATTAATTAAAACGTGCACAGTAAGGCCAGTATTAATTAAAACGTGCACAGTAAGGCCAGTATTAATTAAAACGTGCACAGTAAGGCCAGTATTAATGAAAACGTCCACAGTAAGGCCAGTATTAATGAAAACGTGCACAGTAAGGCCAGTATTAATTAAAACGTCCACAGTAAGGCCAGTATTAATTAAAACGTCCACAGTAAGGCCAGTATTAATTAAAACGTGCACAGTAAGGCCAGTATTAATTAAAACGTCCACAGTAAGGCCAGTATTAATGAAAACGTCCGTCCACAGTAAGGCCAGTATTTACAGTAAGGCCAGTATTAATTAAAACGTGCTCAGTAAGGCCAGTATTAATTAAAACGTGCACAGTAAGGCCAGTATTAATTAAAACGTCCACAGTAAGGCCAGTATTAATGAAAACGTCCATCCACAGTAAGGCCAGTATTAATGAAAACGCCCGTCCACAGTAAGGCCGGTATTAATTAAAACGTCCACAGTAAGGCCAGTATTAATGAAAACGTCCGTCCACAGTAAGGCCAGTATTAATTAAAACGTGCACAGTAAGGCCAGTATTAATGAAAACGTCCGTCCACAGTAAGGCCAGTATTAATTAAAACGTGCACAGTAAGGCCAGTATTAATTAAAACGTCCACAGTAAGGCCAGTATTAATTAAAACGTCCACAGTAAGGCCAGTATTAATGAAAACGTCCGTCCACAGTAAGACCAGTATTTACAGTAAGGCCAGTATTAATGAAAACGTCCGTCCACAGTAAGGCCAGTATTAATTAAAACGTGCACAGTAAGGCCAGTATTAATTAAAACGTCCACAGTAAGGCCAGTATTAATTAAAACGTCCACAGTAAGGCCAGTATTAATGAAAACGTGCACAGTAAGGCCAGTATTAATGAAAACGTCCGTCCACAGTAAGACCAGTATTTACAGTAAGGCCAGTATTAATGAAAACGTCCGTCCACAGTAAGGCCAGTATTAATTAAAACGTGCACAGTAAGGCCAGTATTAATTAAAACGTGCACAGTAAGGCCAGTATTAATTAAAACGTCCACAGTAAGGCCAGTATTAATGAAAACGTGCACAGTAAGGCCAGTATTAATGAAAACGTCCGTCCACAGTAAGGCCAGTATTTATAGTAAGGCCAGTATTAATGAAAACGTCCGTCCACAGTAAGGCCAGTTACACACACCAGCACATCTTAAATCCCACGAGGGCTGCGTGACACGTTGCGTTTAGGCTCTTACTCTAGTCTAGAGGGAATCCCGCTGCTGTGTTGAAGTGTGCTCCTCTTCATGAGGTGGATGAGGGAAGTTTATATGACAGACCCTTGATGATTGAGACGTCACCGCAGATTGTGTTTAATTTCCCTATCCGGAACAACTCTATGATATATGAATTATCTTTTAAATACATGCATCCCTCCAAAACACTGTAATCCTGCCTGTATTAAAAATACGTATTGTGTATGAAGCAAAGGTGTGTTTATATATTGCTTTAGTTGCCTTCAGTGTCCTATAACGGTGTCGAGAGGGTAACAGTTCAAAGGCACACTTCAGAGGGTGCGTTGTATCTCCACTTATAGCCAAAGCTTTCCTCCTAACTTCCATATCATTCAGCTGATCAATAGACTTTTGATAAACCTCTGTTATTTTTCTTGCATTCCTTATAATCCTGTTTAATTGTACTTTATTTACTGATGTTATTCGCCCAAACCAAGCCGTTATATTATACCCTAAAACACTTTCAATTAATATAATATAAACTCTTTGTAAAACACTTTGACTAACAGAAAATGATCTCAGTTTCCTTAGCTAATATTATCTCTGATTTACTTTCTTGCAGATACAATCCATTACAAGAACAATTTAGTTTGAAATCAATCACAGTTCCCAAATACTTAAAAACCTTCACAATTTCCACTAGTTGATGACATAACGTCATTTCTGTTAAGCGTTCTGGGTGATTTAAATTCAATTATTTTGTCTGCCCAACATTTATCAGTAGAGAACTTGCTTTACACCATTTTTCTCATTTCAAAACATGCTCTTCACACTCAACACAGTCCTTCCATAAGAGTGCAACCAGTGCTATATCGTCTGCATGTTTATACAATTCATAATTTGTACTCTGCATTTGCATCTCGTTTGTATAGACAGAAAATAATAGAGATAAAACGCATCCTTGAGGTGCTCCTGTATTTGAAATCATAATATCCCCTGGCACAAACTTGTTGTGGTCTATCTGTTAAGAAAATGTATCTAAATCTAGTGAATTATTACTCCGTTCACTCCTAAAACTAAAATACATTATAAAAATAGATGTCTGCATTGTATTAAATGCAGTAATCAATAACAAGCACACGTGCATATGCCTTCGCTTGTAGTGAGCGTAGCATCCTCTGTCCCTCTTTGGGGCTTATACGCAAATTGCAATACATCTAGGTGCTCAAATACATATGTTTAAGATGATATCTAATGACCCTTTCCATGCATTTAGCAAGTATTGATGTCAAGGCTGCAGGGCGGAAATCTTCTAATTATAGGATATACACGAATGCTGCATCAAACTAATTTGTATGGGGAAACGTGTAAATAATAAATGAACTCTATAGTGGTTTCCAAGTGATCAAGGGCTTAAGATGTTTGAATTCATCCCATTGCAAGGGTTCAGTCAGTAGTGTGCACTTGTGCAGTGTAATCAGTGGTGTACATCTGAGTCAATGCGATGGAGGGAAGGGCAAAACAATGAAGGGGAACACATGCAGCCCATATTTGCAGGAGGTCTTTCCTGCTCCTGGATATCTTCCATGCTGAAGAGTTTAATCATAATCTGCTCCGACACACCTGCCTGTGATCTTCAAGTACTCCTGAACCATCTTGATTATCTGGATCATGTGTTTGATCAGGGTTGGAGCCAAACTCTGCAAGCTGTCTAGGAGCAGGAATGTCTTCTGATCTAGTGTCGCTGTAATAATTTACCTTAATTCTTTAACGAAGCACAACACGAGTGTAAAAGTACAAGGAAACAATAAGATGTATTATTTCTGCATGAAGTGAATTCTGAACTGTTACGGAGAATGAAAGATCACACAGAATGATACGCTCTCATAAAACTGGTCATAAAGATATTTAGCAGTGTTTTTCTTAAATACAATCTCAGGATCTACACACACATATAGTGACAGAATGACTCTTAATTTGTGTAATCATACAGAGACAGTGATGCTGTATAGAGATCAGATGATGATGTTTCTCTGGTTAATGTCATCTGAACACAGAGGTTGTTCAAAGAACACATCAAGATCATTATTATACGCATGTGAAAATCATGAACAAAATGGTGCTTCAAATGCACTGCTTCAGTCCCGTCTTTCTCAGCCTCTCTAATACCTGCATTAAATCTCAGCAGATGATGTGATATTTGTATTTGTTTTTAAGTACAGATGTAATTGAATTTAAATGAGTGTCATTGTGATCTGGGCATAAACACCCTACCAGTTATCTGACAGCAGAACCAAATACATTATGTTAGAAAAACACTCTCATACATGATGAATAAAAATCACAAACATGTCACTTAAATATTACACTTAAATAAAATAAAATATGAGTAACTTACGTATATACAACTATTCAATATGATGTTATTTCACAAAGATGAGGACAGTGAGATCTCTAAAAGTGTTTTACACATCACATGTTTAGGTTAATATCTCATAATAAATCTGCTGTAATTGATTTGGTTTTATTGTTATTTTCAAACAGGTGCTGTTCATTTGACCCAAATATCTATTTTTCTGGAATGATTTAATGATAGCGTCTGTTACTGTTGCCACTAAATAGCTAAGCAACTTGATCAAGTGTAGCTTGTGAACAATCCTCCTGATGCATTAGTAGATATATAAAAATGTTCTTATCTTTTATAAATCTTATCTAACATTATCTTTTTGGATTAATTGAGTTTTAAAACTAAATCCATTGACATGATGATTATAAACGGGTGCATTGTGCAGAAATGCAGTAATTTGATCTTGTCTCTCAATACTGCATCTTCATGTCCAAAATACTGTTCTCTTTTCTTTTGCTTTAACAGAAGGTCACATTATGGAGAAAATAATCTTTTGTTGTTGTTTTTTAAACAGTGAAAGTTTCCTCTGCTCCTCTGGTTGCTCCTCTGGGATCTTCAGTGGTTTTGCCCTGTTATGCTGATGAACTTGTATCAATGGAGGATCTGAAGGTGGAGTGGAAGAGAAAAGACACTCTGGTTCATCTGTATCAGGACGGTGAGAGTCCACCGCAGCAGGATTATCAGGACAGAGCTCATTTATTTACTGATCAGATTAAAGATGGAAACTTCTCCCTCCGACTGGACGATCTGACCGCTGAAGATGAAGGACAATACACGTGTAAAGTTTACAATAAACAGAGATCTGTGTTTTCAACTCAAACAAGTTTGGTACCGAGACTACTTGGTAAGTGAACATGCAACGATGGCCAATAGTAATGGCACTGACATACATTTTGTGTTTCACAAACTTTGCTGCTTCAGTTGTTGTGCCGTTGATGCATAGGCTATTGTTTCTAGGTTATTGTGTAGAGTGATCAGATGCATTTTAATTGCAAAAAGCTTCATTGGCCAAAACAAAGTGAATATGTTTTCACCAAAACCCAAATTACACAGTTGTTTGGCTCCAGCACAAAATTACCAACTAACATTATTACACTAATCATAACACATAATCTGCACACGGGAAAGTGTGAATGAGTACTAGTCTGATTTAGGGCTGTGACGGTATTGGATTTTTTCTTACCGCGGTGAAGCAGCAACAAATATCGCAGCTTGGCGGTTAATCGCACGACTTTTTTTTTTTTTTATATCTTCTGAGTTTAATAGGAATTATACAACATTATTTGTCATTTTTTGTAACCCATTCTTTGTACAACAAATTATTAAGAGAATAATAATCTGAGCAAGCTGCAGAAACAACAAGCCGAGCTCAACATGCCCCATGCTTAGTTCTGGTGAGTTGTGCTAAACTTCGATTCATATTTCTTTAGACATTGTTTTTCGGCTAAGAGCGCGTGGATATAAACGCACTTGTCCAAACGCAACTTGTTGAATACTGTGTTTGTTGAAATGGATAGGTTATAACAGCAAATTAGGATGTAATTAATATTATTTGACGATTCGTTAGGCTACATTTATAATAACAACCTTTTTAAAGTGCAAAATAAAATATGCTTTTTCTTCTTCCTGACCGTTCCCGCGAAATATATCTCTTTTCCAGAATCTCACAATGACATTTCCTCTACTGAAAGAGAGAGAGATAACAAATACAAGTGTAGTCTGCACAAGTTATTTTATTGTAGGCTATTTATTTTATTCGTCTTGTCCAGAATCAAATTAGTTTTACATTTTGTTTGCAACCTAATAATAAGTGTCGCAGAGAGAAAAAATAATAATACTGTAGGCCAGTTTGTCCAAAAACGTAAAAATAGCATATTTGTTATTTTTATTCGTCTTGTCAAAATACTAAATTTGTTTAACCTTTTGCTGTCAACACGGAAAAGTGTCGCAGAGAAAAAAAAAGACATCTGTCATTTAAATTTATATGCAAAATATGAACAAAACCGTTGGCTTAGACATTGTAAAATTAAATCTCTTTTTCATGAAACCAAACAATTTAACTTCCCTGAGAAGAATGTCTCGAGTCAGACTTGCCTGACATGGGTTTATGGCAGTAAACTGACCATTTTCAGCATCCACACTTTACCCCCATCCTGATTTCTCTAGGCGAAACCCTGCCGTGCCCCCCCACTTCACTCAAATACGATTTTAAAGATACAAGTTAAAGATTGGATCATTTGTTTATAGCAGACACATGTTTTATGATTATTAATTTGTTTCCCCTACTGCAATGTAAAATAAATAACCACTAAAGCTGCAAACGCAGATTAAGTGTACAAGCCTGACCTGACCATGGGTAGATTTGGGAGAATCCTCGTGAGCAGCGCTAAACAGCTGGTGTTTAATCTGAACAAACCCGGTCCGGATCGGCACCTCTGAACTCCGATCATCTTCCTCCAGTGAAATACGTTTGTGTCAGGGTTATTATAGATGTGCATTTTTAAATTCGTTTTTTTTTAATATATATTGCTTTCAATTTTCGCAAAAAATTTGAGTTTCGTTTTCTTTTTTGTAATAATTGTGTTAATTTTGGTGTAGTTTTTATTTAGTGGAGTTTTCTACCCTATACAGGTTAGTTTTGGTTTTAATTTGAGTTTTATTAATTCAAGTTTAGTAGAATTAACAGAACACTTCCAGAGCACAGACCAAAGACATTTTAATTTAAGCTTATTGACGCAAACCATGAATTAAAGCATGCTGACTAGAGAATTAATAATTTGATTATTTGATTTAGCTTGTCATTGTTTTTTATACTTCTTTCTTTCTTTCTGTCTTGTCTTAATGCCTTTATTTTTCTCAAATAAAGTTCTTAACACAACATATTTCACAGTTTAAACATGTATACAACATTTCTTATTTTTAAATTCGTTTAACAAGCATTTTAGAAGTAAAAATAAAACATTTAATAGTCGCAAAAAAACTGATGTGGCTCGTTTAGGTGATTTGGTTTGCTTTGCATAAAATAAAATCGTTTACTGTTTTATAGATTACATGAAACAAACTAAATAGTCAGTGGCACAGGGAACTGCTCTCACCAGAAGAGAAGACAAAATATCTGCGTGCACTCGATGCAAATGCAAACTCCTATGATTCTGGGTTACACAAAAACTACCCAAATTTAATAAAATAACCGTGATTTTTAGAGTATAAATGCACACTATAAAATGAACGAGCAAGCTGGTAATCACTTAAGTGCGTCAACCGAGTGACTGCGCGAATGATCGTTACCTCTCCATCCTCTGATGTGAATCCATCACCCCGCTTTATTACACAAATTAAACACTGTATATGATAAAATAATACATACATTAGGCTATAATCGTACCGTTCAGAAGCACAGAAGGCTTTAAAACTCATCAGACAGCACCAGCAGCAAAAGGAATTCATGTCTGGATAGTTTTCGTTTTGATGACATTTATGAATGTATATTAGTATGTTTTGCAGCCTATTGATGACGCTCAGTTGGGGGGCGGCGTGGGAGCGGCATTACTATGAAGCAAAGTTAATTTAGATGTAGAATAACTAAGCAGTGATAAGGAATGCCCAAAAGATAAACTACAAATATCTGTCCCTTTGCCCCCCTGACCGTGTTGCTGCCGAGGCGACTGCCTTGTTAGTCTATATGCACATGCAGCCCGCCTGTTCTGTAGGGTGCCGTTATGCACATGCTGCACACTGTGCGCAATAAAACACATGACACAGAAGCACTGGTGCAGCGCGTGAGCGGTAAGAGGGAGTAAAAACACACAGATATGCTGTTCTGAAAGGATGTCGGGAACGGGATATTGTTAGACCGCCCACTCCCGTTCAAATTACACCAGAGTTACCGACCGCTACCGTGTTTTATTTTACATAGATAACCTGTGGTCATTCCTCAAAAGCCGAGCGGAAGTCCACAAACTGATCAACTCTGAAGCACTAATAATTCAAGAATGAATCTCGAATCAGTCAGGATTTGGCCCAGAAGCTGATATCCATCATGCTAGAGTGAATTACAGAGGTTATGATGAAGAAGGGTCAACACTGTAAATATTGTCTCTCTTCATTGTTTTCCAGTATACCATAGAATCATATGAAAGGATAATCTACAAATACTGAAGCAGCAAACTTTGCAAAACACAAAATTGATGTCACTGCCATTACTTTTGTCAATCACTGTTAACCTCCTTTCTCCGTGTCATTCTACCCCTGAGTGTGTGTGTGTGTGTGTGTGTGTGTGTGTGTGTGTGTGTGTGTGTGTGTGTGTGTGTGTCTGTGTGTGTGTGTGTTTTGCACTTGCACAAATATCTCTATGAAGACCAGTTTGAGTTGTAGACCATCGGAGCGAGGACAAAGAGAGTAAAAACACATTTTGGCTGGTCTTCACTTTCAGACACCCCTTTAAAAGGCCGTTTGAAGGTTAAGTCTTGGTTTTAGGGTCAATGTTAGAATTAGGTTAATTTTAGGGTTAGACACTTAGTTGTGATTGTAAGGTTAGGGTAAAGGGATTGCATTATGTCAGTTAATGTCTTCACAAAGATAGCTGTACACACATGTGTGTCTGTCTGTCTGTCTGTCTGTCTGTGTGTTTGTCTTTGCAAATGCCATAATATTATCTTTGGCTTCATTAAAGCTCATTTAAGGATTTTAATAATTAACATTTGAAAAAGAGTGAATCACTTTGTTGTATTCCTCATTTGTAAGCTGCTTTGGATAAGAGAGTCTACTAAATTAATAAATGTAAATGATATTAAATATTTAATTCAAAGTTAATTTGCTCGTTTAATTAATCTTAAGTTATTTTCTCCCTCTAGATTCAGTCCTCCATCTTCATCTGTTTCTAGTCGTCTGTCCAAATATGATCATGTTCTTTGCTTTTGTCTTCTGGGGTGTTTCTGAAGGTAAGTTTCTCTAATAATTACAGTATATTACTCAATCTGAAAACTACACCATACCTACTTATGTGACTCTTGATGGATTAGTTATGTTTTATAGTCAATGTCATATATTTAAATAAGGTCTGTCCTCAAAAGCTTTACAGCAGTCACTGAATCAGCTTGTGTTTGATTCAACCTGGTCTCATAAAAATACGTAGCTCTGTGCACTTTCTGTGTGACACAGTTTTACGTACATTACTGCATGTTTCACCGCAGCTTTAAAGAGAAATGTCCACTGAGTGGTGCTAAAACACAGGTTAAATACGTGAACCATGGCATGTTTTATTACGTAGATATAGGTACATATTGCTGTGTTTATTACTCAGCTACAGAAACGTATTGCGGCGGTTCAGAATTCAAATATCCAGGGTCTGTCTCTACAAGTGAATGCTCTATCATGCTGGAAATATGCCCTACACCAAACCCAACCCTAAACCTACCCGACAGTGTTCACAAATACAAAACTGATATAAAACCGAGTTCGTTGATGCAACTGTGCCGTTTCAACCTCCTTATGTGCAGATTTGAACTGCTTTGTCAAACCGTGATTACACGGGATTCGAACCGGAGCTCCTCACCTCCTAAATACATCTCCGTACTTACTCTTTAATATTGTTTTGAAGTCATAAGATATTCTTCAAGTAATTGTGCGAAAATGACTCTTTATTAATCAGAACTCTGTAAATTTGTGTGAAAAGGAGTAAAAGGTGTCAGAGTTTTACTGCCTCTAGTGTTTGTTTCTTTTGGAAACTGCTGTAATATGTAGTTATTGGTACGTATTTCGTGTCTCGCTAAAAAGTGCACCCAGGTACTTAAATGCAATGAGACCAGATAGGTATGATTTCACAGTTTGATGTGTTTTATATGTCCTCTAATGATGACAGTCACATTCCTGAGCTCATATGTGTGTTAATGCAGTAGCATGAATACGTTTGGGAATATTTCTGCAGTGATTACTCATAAAATATGGTCTGATCTTCATCTAAGTTATAGACAAACACAATCTTCTCAGACTAATAACAATTGCACTTGTCAGAGTTGTATTGAAGACACGGAGTAATAATTCACAGGGCAGGCTGTTAGAGGTAAGACACACTCTGTTACGACTTCTCCAAAAGATAATTGGAGTCATAGGAGGAGATGCGATTGACATTGTAGGCTGCAAAGATGCTGTTCTCATTAAATAAAGGCACACAAAGCCTGGTTACTGTTTGGGGTACTTTTGACCCCAAATGACGTTTGCTGAAATAATCAAAAAAAGTTCCCTTGGCAAGCCACTCTCGGGATGTTTGGGGTCTCTGGAGTTGAATGTTGAATTGTATGGGGAAAAGATCAAATATATACCTTTACTTTTAAACAAATCCACCACAATGCAGACCACAGAATCCACGAAAATGAAGTGGCAACCCTTCCACACTTTCACAATGCAGAACAAAGAAATGAAAAGGTGACATGACATGAGTGAACACACACAGAAGTGATGGAGGGACACCACAGCACATCCACGATGGAGAATACATGCAAACACACACACATATATACACTAATACACACGTATAACACCACATGCAGGTTTGACTGTAATCATGTCATAACTGCAAAAAAAATGCTATTTCAGTACAAAAAAAAGCTAAACTTTGACAGTCATTTTATATTATTACAATAATTATTTTGTAGTCTCTTAAAATTGATCTAATAGAAAAACTAGTGAACATATCTATACCTATGTGGAAATGCCAAACAAGCCATTGAGTAATGATCTAGAGCCATCTGGTGGCTGTAGTTAAACATTCATGTTTTTATTTTCAAATAATAGATGTGAACAATTTGGCATTAAACTATGTCACATTGGCGATGTTATCCCCATGAATTCAAATTAGGAAAGTGTATTTTACATAAAAAATCTCGTTATAAAAGGGGCAGTCGTGGCCTAATGGATAGAGAGTCGGACTTGTAACCCGAGGGTCGTGGGTTTGAGTCTCGGTCCGGCAGGAATTGAGTGAATGTATGAAAAGGGTCTGGCTGCAGACTTGCGCTTCCGCGAGTGACGTCACTTACAGTCTTTTTTATTTTGTTCTATTTAGTGATTATTTTTAGTTTGAATCTCTCAACGTTTTACAACAGTAGCAGGTGGTGAAGACAAGAAAAAAGGATCTAAAATACAATGTCACTTGCAATCGCCGCTTGCACTTTCTGCTACCTGTGACGTCACTAGCGTTGTCAATGGAGACGAGACGCTGTGGTGGTTAAACGATTAAAACTAATTTAATATCATATCATACAGGGTCCTGTAATTCATCTGTAGGAGAAAAAGACACGACCCGCAAATCCGTGGCTACAGAACAGCAGTTCTGTAATGTATTAAGATACATTAAGTGCAATTAAAAGATCAATTTACATGTATACTTATTATTAAATGTACTACAAGGAAAGCAGTTGGCCATGAACACAATACACACACTTTCACTTGTCCTCCCATACAGCAAACGCTTAATGTGGCATAATGGATTACATTTAATAATATAAAAATAATAAGGGACTTAAGAGTATTCCATAGTCTTTGAGTAAGATGATAAAGTCAATTCATTAGCCTATAAGTCTTGTTGTTGGCACAAAGATACAGACCAGCAGATAGATATGAACGTGCATTATGAAATAAATTAAGTGATATTAAAAGAAAGCAATGCGTTAAATTGCACGTTAAAGTTTTCCTCCCATATAAAATAGTTTTAAATAAAACACGTAATAGAGATTAATGGATAAAGACAATGATATAAAAGAGCTGTAGACCGTTTATTATGTATGGAAAAATGCTTAACGTGAAACTTTGTGTTGCGTTTATTCTGGGCTCACCTGCCTGCACATTAGTTATGTAACGTTATATTTTAATAATGAAGAGGAGCATATTGAGTTTGCTCTTTATCATCTTAGTCCATTATGCCACATTATCCCATGCTGTGCAGTATGGGAGGAAAATACTATGTACATACATTATATTAATAAACTGTATATTTAATTTTATATTTTAAAAGCACTTAATCTTAATACATTAGGCCATATTAAGAGTTTGGTTTTCCATGGGAGGAAAACACTTAACGGGAAACTGTGCATTGTGTTCATATTCTGCTGTTCTGTAGCCACGGATTTGCGGGTCGTGTCTTTTTCTCCTACAGATGAATTACAGGACCCTGTATGATATGATATTAAATTAGTTTTAATCGTTTAACCACCACAGCGGGGGGATTTTCAAGATGGCTCCTTGAACGCACGCGTTTCGATGAGCTCTGCAATCCTAACCACTTAAATTAACCTTCATAAGGTTTTGCAAAGAACATTTGAAAGTTAACTAAAATTGATATTACAGTGATTCGCCAAAGACCACAATGGGTGGCTCAGAAAAAAGGAAAAGTGCTGGAAAGAAGGCTGGAAAGTCCGAACCGACTGTACATGCTAACTCGGCTAGTAAAAACAGCAGCAGTTCACAGGCGACAGATACTTCTGTTAAAGTGTAGCGACTTGATTGCAGACAACTTACACGACTATCTTAAACAAGGTAATGATCCAGACGAATTTATGCTGGTGGAGGAGGAATTTCCATGTCTCCCTGAAACTCCCTGTAAATCGCCAGCCCCCAAACAACGCAGAATTGTGGATAAAGATACGACGCTTATCCTCCTGCAGATCTCGGACCTATCTCAGCTTGTGCAGGATAGATCTGACACGCTTTAGAAGTTGGTGGAAAGAAATTCACAGGTAATAAATTAAATGAAAACAGAAGTCAGTGTGAACACAAAACAAATACCCGAGTTAAAGGAAACAATTTAGTTTATCTGCGCCGATGTCAATGCCATGAAACCTCGACTGAAACAAGCTGGAAAGTGTGCCGAGGAGCATGAAAGACGTCTAACGTTGCTGGAGGGCTATTCCCGCAGATGGAATTGAAGAATTCAGGGGATTCAAGAGAAACATGGAGAAGACGTTCATCACAAGGTCATACAAATGTGTCTCTTGCCGCAGCATAAAGATAAACTGTCCGATGTCGTGGATGTTGCACACCGCCTTGGTCGAATCAAACCTGAAAGCAGCACTCCTATATGAATTACATTTCAGTTCACATCACGTTTTTTCAGGGATGCTGTCTGGCATGCTGGCAAGAGATGCAGACTTTCTGAAGAACAACCACCTGAGGATCACTGAGGACTTGTCTCCTGCCGACAGAGAAAGGAGGCTGAAATTATGGCCTGCTGTTGAGAAAGCACGTAAGGAAAACAAGAAGGCTTTCTTCGTTGGTGGCCGTGCTTTGGTAGATGGCGCTGAGATTTCTCCACCCACTTAAACTACGAGGGATGCCCTACTATCAAGGTGAATGGAACTGGAAGAAAATAAATGTTTACAGCCTGTGCAAAGGTATTCTCCTTTTTTCTTTGTTTAAAGACTCGAGTGAGGCTGAAACTCCAGTTCAAATGTTTTGTAAATTTATAAAAGAGACCATAATACAACTTATTTTTCTTTGCTTTAAAAAGGGAGGTGCTCTTCTCCTTATTCTGTTTAAAGACTTGAATGAGAGTGAAACTCCAGTTCAAAAGATTTTATTTCTTAATTTATACAAGAGGCAATAATAATACAAAAAAAAATAATATACAAATTCTTTGCATTAAACAAAGGGATTGCTGTTCTCATCCTGGTATATACTTGTTGCAACCGTTTAAGATTTGCTATATTTTTTTATAGGAATCTTCTGGGTTTCTTTGTCGTTTCTATAGATTTTTGGTTTATGTCTTTATCTATTGTCTGTGTGCGTGCGTGCGCGTGTGTCTGTGTGTGTGTGTGTGTGTGTCTGTGTGTGCGTGTGTGAGCGTGTGTGTGTGTGTGTGTGTGTGTGTGTGTGTGTGTGTGTGTGTGTGTGTGTGTGTGTGTGTGTGTGTGTGTGTGTGTGTGCGTGCGTCCGTGTGTGCATGCGTGCGTCCGTGTGTGTGTGCGTGCGTGCGTCTGTGTGTGCGTGTGTCTGCGTGTGCGTGTGAGTGTGTGTGTGTGCGTGCGTGCGCGTGTGCACGTGCGGGCGTGTGTGTGTTCACTGCTGTGGGCATGTTTATGTGGTTTATGAGGACACAAATTTGTATAATGACATGGGTATGACATAGGTATTACAAGGAGAAGGTGATTTATGAGGACATTTTCAGTGTCCCCATAATTTAAAACGCTTATAAATCATACAGAGTGAGTTTTTTTGAGGGAAAGTAGAAATGCACGTCTCCTGTGAGGGCTAAGTTTAGGTGTAGGGTAGGTGTAGGGCAATAGCACATACAGTTTGTACAGTATAAAAACCATTACGCCTATGGAGAGTCCCCGTAAACCATAAAAACCAACATGTGTGTGTGTGTGTGTGTGTGTGTCTGTGTGTGTGTGTGTGTGTTCACTGCTGTGTGTGCACTTTGCCATATATTTTTTGTTACAATATTACATTTTGTTACCTGGGGTCTCTGGGATCCCAAACAGCCCGAGTGTCCTCCCCAAACAAACAGTGCATAAGGGTAAAGCCAATAACCCAATTTTAATAAGCCAATTACTGTAAGATACTGTGGCATAACCTAAAGAGGGCTGCACTATCAACACAACCCAGAAATATTGATGAACTGAAACAGATTTAATGGCAGGGATGCTCCTAAATAGGTTGTATAAGCATCCACGGGAAAGGTTTGGTGAGGGTTTGTAAGTTACTAAAGTTAGTTACTAAATTCAAGGGGTCACTTACTTTCTCCACCCTGAACTGTGAACAATTACTCAATGTATTCAATAAAATGTGAAAAGTACTCAATTGTTTGTATTGTTCGTTAGTCAGATCGTGTTTGTTAAACCGCGATCAGAACACATTTAATCAATGCAGAAGTCAAAGGGTTCACAAACTTATGTATATCAATGACTTCTCATGATTAATATCTGGTTTTGTTTCAGGATCTGTGAGTGAGTCAGTCTGTTGTTGTGCTCTTTATTTCCTGAGGCCTCTCCTGTTGCTTTGGGCGGCTCCATACATTCATAATAGATTTTCAGGTATGATTCATATGATCTGTTTATTAGTGGAGGTGACAAAATGAATCATGTTTGGATTTCATATAATCTTGGTGTGAGGGATTTAACTAAACATTAAATAGTGCTTAGTGTCATTTGTGTTTTATTGTGTTGGTGTTTATATGACATTGTGATTATATTATTTTATTTTCTGTTTTACAGAAACGATTAAAACATGGATTCTGAAATACAGTTATGTGGCAGAATATGCTGTTTTCTCGATTGTGGTTTATTCAGGTAAACAAATACACGTGTCAGTCAAATCTAATTATTTAAAAAAACATTTAAAAACACATTAAAAGAGGAGAAAATGGTGGTTGCCTGAATTTATATGTCATTGTGATTCTGAACGATCTGAAGCTAATCTAAATCAACAGTATTACATAAATCATAACATATGCAGAAACATTAAGCAGCTCAGATGACCGGATTTATGATAGTATGACAGATCATACATGTGTTCAGTCAATCTCAGGACTGAATCATTTCATTATCTTATTAAATACACTCTGAGCTGATTATGAACAACATCTGCATTAAATATTGCACAACATGTTGTACTGTGTTCACTTTAACTTTAAGTTTAAAACTGAAATCATAGACAAATTATTGCTCAGCATGAATCTGTTTGTCTGCAGCTTGATTAATAATAATGACAGCACATCCAGTGTCTAGTTTAGTTATGATCTAGTTCAGTTATGATAACCCATCTCCTGATTGTAGACGCGTATACACTGTGTATTAAAGATCTAGTTCAGTTATGATCAAGTTCAGTTATGATCAAGTTCAGTTATGATCAAGTTCAGTTATGATCTAGTTCAGTTATGATAACCCATCTCTTGATTGTAGACACGTATACACTGTGTATTAAAGATCAAGTTCAGTTATGATCAAGTTCAGTTATGATCAAGTTTAGTTATGATCAAGTTCAGTTATGATCTAGTTCAGTTATGATAACCCATCTCTTGATTGTAGACGTGTATACTATGTATTAAAGATCAAGTTCAGTTATGATCAAGTTCAGTTATGATCAAGTTTAGTTATGATCAAGTTCAGTTATGATCTAGTTCAGTTATGATAACCCATCTCTTGATTGTAGACGCGTATACACTGTGTATTAAAGATCAAGTTCAGTTATGATCAAGTTCAGTTATGATCAAGTTTAGTTATGATCAAGTTCAGTTATGATCTAGTTCAGTTATGATAACCCATCTCTTGATTGTAGACGTGTATACTGTGTATTAAAGATCAAGTTCAGTTATGATCTAGTTCAGTTATGATCAAGTTCAGTTATGATCAAGTTCAGTTATGATCAAGTTCAGTTATGATCAAGTTCAGTTATGATCAAGTTCAGTTATGATCAAGTTCAGTTATGATCAAGTTCAGTTATGATCTAGTTCAGTTATGATCAAGTTCAGTTATGATAACCCATCTCTTGATTGTAGACGCGTATACACTGTGTATTAAAGATCAAGTTCAGTTATGATCAAGTTCAGTTATGATCAAGTTCAGTTATGATCAAGTTCAGTTATGATCTAGTTCAGTTATGATCAAGTTCAGTTATGATAACCCATCTCTTGATGCATGTAGACGCGTATACACTGTGTATTAAAGATCAAGTTCAGTTATGATCAAGTTCAGTTATGATCAAGTTCAGTTATGATCAAGTTCAGTTATGATCAAGTTCAGTTATGATCAAGTTCAGTTATGATCAAGTTCAGTTATGATCTAGTTCAGTTATGATAACCCATCTCTTGATTGTAGACGCGTATACACTGTGTATTAAAGATCTAGTTCAGTTATGATCAAGTTCAGTTATGATCAAGTTCAGTTATGATCAAGTTCAGTTATGATCTAGTTCAGTTATGATAACTCATCTCTTGATGCATGTAGACGTGTATACTGTGTATTAAAGATCAAGTTCAGTTATGATCTAGTTCAGTTATGATCAAGTTCAGTTATGATAACCCATCTCTTGATTGTAGACGCGTATACACTGTGTATTAAAGATCTAGTTCAGTTATGATAACCCATCTCTTGATTGTAGACGCGTATACACTGTGTATTAAAGATCTAGTTCAGTTATGATCTAGTTCAGTTATGATAACCCATCTCTTGATTGTAGACGCGTGTATACTGTGTATTAAAGATCTAGTTCAGTTATGATAACTCATCTCTTGATTGTAGACGCGTGTATACTGTGTATTAAAGATCTAGTTCAGTTATGATAACTCATCTCTTGATTGTAGACGCGTGTATACTGTGTATTAAAGATCTAGTTCAGTTATGATCTAGTTCAGTTATGATAACCCATCTCTTGATTGTAGACGCGTATACACTGTGTATTAAAGATCTAGTTCAGTTATGATAACCCATCTCTTGATTGTAGACGCGTATACACTGTGTATTAAAGATCTAGTTCAGTTATGATCTAGTTCAGTTATGATAACCCATCTCTTGATTGTAGACGCGTATACACTGTGTATTAAAGCACTGAAGCACTTTAAACTCAGCAGAGCATTTATCCAGACATGCACACGCCACAATAACTTCAGTGTAATATTTACTCCATATGATTGTGTGAGTGTCATTATTAGAAACAGACTGAAAACAAATCACTGAAGCTCAGATTATAACAGAAACACGGTGTAAAGTAAAGCAAAATTATTTACAGTCAAAACATGAGTGTTTTGTTCTCTTCTGGCATCTACAGTATTTCCAGGTTTATTGTGCTTATATATGATCATTTTTTATCTCTTCTTTTCTTCCAGCTCTTTTTGCGAGTGCTTGGGAGAAGTTTATAAACTATGCTGTATTGAATAAAGTCATCGTCATGGTCCTGTTCTCAATAGTGTTTGTGTGCTGCCTCTGCAAAATCACGTACAGTAAGTGCTTTATTATCATCTGTGATCAGGTCCCAGAGACACACGCATGAAACTGAGTCTGATCTGATTGTCCTTCATCACTTTAGTGTAATAATTAGTGGTGGGCCGTTATCGGCGTTAACGTGAGACTCTTATCGGGCGATAAAAAAAATATCGGCGTTAATCTATTCTCAAAGTTGGGTTGGGAGCTGGGTCTATACTACGCAAGCTATGATGACTTTCACCCTGATATTTTAGCGCGGATGTATACCTAGCCGAATTGCACTGTAGGGGGCGAGAACGAGTCTTCGAACTAGAGGCTCGCAGTCCGTGATGGACAGATTGTTAACTGCTGGTCTATGTGGTAATACAATCGGACAGGACATCCAAACGCTCACCTATCATTCATCAACCTCAAATATGGCTTTTCCTCTGAAAGATGTATGTAGTAGCAACTTTACATGGCCGCTCAATATGATGTTAACCTAGAGAAATGTGCGCTATTGAAGTGTTTGTGTGGAAGCGCGTTTGCTGCAGGACAGGCTCCGGTGCGCTCACTTGCTCTTAAAATCTCCGTCATTTTTGGTCATACAGATAAAAGTAGCCTAATACATCTTTCGAATCTGTAAAGACTCTACGTTTATTTGTGTGCACTCAGAATAACAACGAAACGTTGCGCTTTTAAGCAAACAGGATGCGCTTTAGGTCTCATGTGAACTTGAGCGAGAAACTTCGAAACTCCGTCTTTGAAAAATATATCTATAGAGAGTGAAATGTCTAAAAAATAAAAATAGAAGACGTGTGTGTTAGCATGGATGATTTACATGAAATTGAATCTGTGCAACACTGTGCATAATAAGATGGCTTTCAGTTCAATATAATAACAAAAAACGACATTTTGGGTTTTTATTCAACTAATAAGGTGGGCACGCTGTGATCTGTACTATATTTTTACTGTAATTGACAGTTATCGGCAAAAAAAACAAAAAACAACAACACAGGAGTGGGAGGGAATAGGAGTCATTCTTCCGGGAGTGGAACGGGATTTTCCTCCAGTTTTTTCGTGGGATTGGGACGGGAAGAGATTAAAGTTTGTGATGCATTTTGGAAACAGGAGATGCGCCCCTGGTCTAATGCGCCACCTGGCTTGAGAAACCCGTTCTCAAAGACGTACTTTTAGTCATTATTTGGGTAGCACACATATTCTGAATGCCTTCGGCAGAATTCAAATGAGCCATTTTAATCTAGATTAATTCCAAGATTAATCTAGATAAAAAAAAAAAAATCTATGCCCACCACTAGTAATAATATAACTCTAGATATTAAAACACAAACACACTTTATAGTTCAGATCTGATATTGTTCTTCAGAGTATTAGTAGAATACTCTAATACTCTAATGGATAGCACATATCCATGTTTTTATTAAATATAATACACTATAGTTTTTATTAGAAACAAGAGAAACCTTTTTGAAGGTTGCTGAATATCTTAATGATATTTATTGATATGATTGTAATATAAACATGATATATATATGTTTGTATAAAACTCATCTGCTTCTGTTGATTTTGTTGTAAATTGTGTCGTGATAAACCTGACATTATAACGATTCAAATCTCAGTCAAATCAGATGTTGATGATCATAAATGTTTCTTGTAGTTTTAGTGACAGAGGTTGGAAAGAAAAGTGGCCGGATTATTAAAATATTTGACGTTGTGGCTGATCTGCTCTTTCAAATCCTGCCTACTCTACAATTCATGCTCCTCTTCTACACGTTTGGATCCAGAGGAGGTCAGTTCATATTTAATAATCATCAGTTCATTTTACTCACGGTTCAGATCCACACATTTAAACATGTTAATTATTCTCTAGAGTCTCATTATTCACTGAGACTGATGCTCATCATGATTAATCTGCTGTGAAGCTGCTGATGAATTATAATATCCAGCACTGATATAATTACTCTTCTGTGTTTAGGACTCATCATGATTGTGATTTTACCAGTGTTAATGATGATGACGAATGAGACATGGCTTTATAGATGCAGACGTGGACTCGGCTGTAAGTATCTGCTGATCATGATCTGATCTCTGCCGTGTTACAGTGTAGACTGCTGCTAGTTTATTCATTTATCACTCCCCAGCTCTCACACACACACACACACACACACACACACACACACTCAGACACGCACACTCAGACACACACACACACACACACACACACACACACACACACACATACACACACACACACACACACACACACACTCACACACTCTCTCTCTCTCTCACTCACACATACACACACACACACAAATACACACACACATACGCACACACACAGTCAGACACGCACATTCAGACACACACTCACTCACACACACACACACACACACACACACACACACACACACACACACACACACACACATACGCACACACACACTCAGACACAGACACACACACAGACACACACACATTCACACACACACACACACACACACACACACATTCATCACACACACACACACACACACACACACACACACACACACACACACACACACACACACACACACACACACATACGCACACACACACTCAGACACAGACACACACACAGACACACACACATTCACACACACACACACACACACACACACACACACATTCACACACACACACACACACACACACACACACACACACACACATTCACACACACATACACACACACACACACACACACACACACTCACACACACACACACACACACATTCACACACACACTCACACACATGCACACACGCATGCACACACACACGCACACAGTCAGACACGCACACACACGCGCACACAAAACGAAATTTGAATTCATCATTTAATAAGGATAACGTTATCTCTGCTGACAAAGTGCTACTTAGTAGCGATCACGATTACAATCAGTGTTGTACTGAAGGAGAAGATTTGGAAATGCTGATACTGGATGAGAAGGAATTCCCAACATTACCAGTGACCCGAGTGATTCACCTGCGGCGAAAAAGACAACAACTAACGTTAAGTCCGTTAAATCTGATTCTGACATCATTGGCACGTTGTCTCGGCTTATCAACGACAGATCTGATAGCATAGAAACATTGGTGAGTGGCAACACTTAGAGCAGTGGTTCTCAAACTCTTTACACCAAGTACCACCTCAGAAAATATTTGGCTTTCCAAGTACCACCATTATGACCAACATTAAAATGCAGTAGCACTATGCACTGAAAAAAAAGTTTTTTATTCCTAATAAGATTATTGTCAGCCTCTTAAAACATTGTAAATACACAGTTTGAACATGAACACTGCACCGTGCTTACTTTCAGGTAAATAAAAAAAACGTAATTATTCAATTAAAATAAATTGTACTTAAAAGGGAAATGAAAACTGTACTGTACTTAAATGTTAGAGAACTGTACTTAAAGATGAAATGAAAATATATCGTACTTAACATTTAAGTACAGTAACTTAGTTTTATTTGACTTTTAAGTAGCTACAATACATTTTCATTTAATCTTTATTTATGTACAGTACAGTTTTATTTAACTTTTAATTTAAACTTGATTTAAAAAAAAAAATATTAACAGGCTGTATATGTAGCTGCAAGTAACAACAATCAGGCCCCGTGTCCACCAAAGCCAGCTGAAAACACCCAGGTGTGAGCGCTCGAGAGGGCAGCGTATTTTCGAGACGCTAAGGTTATCCGGTTATGGAATATCCGCTGAAGTAATATGGCAGACGCATCGCGAATTAAATGTTTCTCCAAGCATTATATTTCATAACAATATTATTGTACTCCGGCAATTCCATCTGGTAAAGACATAACTACTCAGAGACAAGCAATATGAACTTCTCCATTGCTTTTCAGTCGTAGTACATGCAGGGTGTGACGGTATTAGTCCCGCCCCTCATCCACTGTGATTGATTAGCTGACTAAAAAGTGACAGTGATGAGTGCTAACATTCTTAAATTCTCGGTGCCAAGAAGAAAACGCCCGAGTGCTCAGCATGAAAAAGACGCTCCCATTTAAAACAATTTAAAAAAAATCGCTTTGGTTGACACGTGGCCTGATTTATATTTAATTCTGAGATTCCTCTGCGTACCACTAGAGGAAGCTCATGTACCACTAGTGCTACGCGTACCACACTTTGAGAACCGCTGGCTTAGAGAATTGATGAGCTGGACAAGAAGATTGGCATTGCTTTTGCCGATAACAAAGAGATTGAAAGCAAGATATGTAACATAAAGTGGAGGGTCGTGTGTTAGAATTGGAAAAGCCAGTCAAAATGCTTGAACAGCGAATGGATGAGTCTGAATTAGGGCTGTGCGATTAATCGAAATCGAAATAAAATCGCGATTTGAGATTGCGCGATTTCTAAATCGCTTTATAGCTCGATTTTTTTCTGCGCCCCCGCCCCAACCTCCCGCAGTATGCTATCCGAACCAATCAGAATTCAGCAGAACAGAACAGACCGGGCATACAGACAGATAGTATGCTAAAGAAACAGGGAAGATGAGTTCAGAACAGGATAAGGACTTGGTGGCCAAGAAAAATGCATGTTGCATGCAGAGCAGCGGAGGGGGGAGCGTAGCGATCATATTCAGAGCAGAGAGCGTCTTTCTAGCTCAGCGCCACTCACTAAACGCTAAACGCAAAATGCCCCTTTGGTAATTTGTTAATTCCAGAATCTGTGGAATAGGCTAAGCAATGTTTTTCTAAGCTAATGTTTCTAAAAGCAATTTCTCAAATCATGTGAAGATTGACACGTTTTAATAGACCGCATTTCCCCGCAGTTTTGGTCTATTTTTAATTTTAGAAAGTGTTTCTTGTATTTACGCCACGAAATAATTATTTGTCAAGTGCATTTCATCTTGTGTGTGCTTTCATGGGCCTGATAAGTATTTTGTGAAATTCTATATCTGCATTTCATCTTGTGTGCGTGTTTTGAATATGAAGCGTTGTTTTAATGGAAACTATAGCCTACTTTTTCAGTTATTGATTTTTTTACGCAAATGTTCCAAGTGGCTTCAAAACAAGACACGTTTTTAAATTAAGATTTTAAATGTTATACATTTAAATTAGGGATGTTCATTTCGGTTATTTTTCCTAACCGTTAACCGACAAATATTATGGAACTGAATTAAATTAAAAAGAATAAGTGTCTGTGACCCGTTAAAAATAGCATCTGTTTTTCGGGGATTAATTTCACATGCGCAAAAATCAGCAAACAACAGAACGAGGATTCACCTGATCATATCATATTACATAACACACCTGCAGCACTTCTGCAAGCAGAGAAACACTTAATTCACCTAGATGCTGGGTTCAGCCTTTTGGGTCATTTTTTGGGGTTATTTGTTCAGTGTTTGGGTAGTTTGTGTACATTTATAAAATTGTTTCTGTCAGTATATTGTTTAAATCTATGCAGAGCAACATTCGCGGTGTGAATCACTAAACGAACGTCGCTCGCGTCGCGTCTGTCTTATTGCTTGATAAAGAGTCTGATGCTTTGCATAAAATAAACGATTATATTTATAAAGATACAGAACACAAATACTTTGGATGTTAAAACATGTCCTCAGAGCTGTTTACTGTTTGTTGTTGAGCAGGTTATGAAGGCAATCGCAGTACATTTCGTCCACGAGTGAAGCGCAGGGCGGCGGTCTTATCCGTGATCGTTCCCGCCGAACACGACTCCAGCTCGGCGTGAGAGCCAGCGCCGTTACGGTGGAAACACAGTTACAGAGTGGTCCATTTACTCATGAATTACATCGGTTTAATGTTTAATCTTTACTTCTAATGTTTGTTAAACGAGATTAAATAGGCAATGTGTAGGCTTATAGCTTATAAAAACAAGCAAATGAGAAATAAAGAAAGTTATCACGTCTGGAGTATTTTACAGAAGTTTAGAGGATTTAAGTTAATCTGTAAATATTATTTCATGCATAAAGTAAAAAAAAGAAAAAAAAGTGAATATTATAATAGAAACGAATAAAGCCATTAGCTGAGTTAAATCATCCATTAATGATGGGTTAAATAAACAATCACATTTACTGGGTAAAATTAACCCCAAATGTACTCTTTTACCAGCCCAAACTGGTTTGTTTTGAACCCAGTGTTTTCTAGAGTATGCAGAGTTTGTTCATTATTGTGCTGCGCGAATTTAAAGCAGACGGCAGAAAGCTGCATTCTATTTTTTTTCTTATTTTACAAAAAAGCAAAGATTTTTTTTTATTGTTTATGTACATAAATAAAAGACCTTTTACAATTCCGATTATCTTCATGACCAAGAGGAGTTGCTTCCACTGTTGGAAGAGGAATAAATCCAGTGATTGCTTCAGCGCCGCATGCGCTCATTTAAGCATTCTACCTTCACAATGCAGCCTGTTCATTATCATTATATAAAACAACCGGTCAAACATATGGAAAAACACACTGCTCCGTTTAAATATGTAGTAAAATCTGTGCTGTTTAGCGTTATCACCGTACCGCCGTGAAGTTATGCAAAACATTTTGTTTTATGTGGATATTGTAAGGGTAAATATATAAAAGGTAAATAATATTTTGGCATTTAAATACCGCGAATACGGGAACATTTGATTTTGTGTTGAATGAGGGACCCAACATTGGTTTCAGTTTTGTTTTAGCCTAAAATAATTAGTTTTGGTTTGTCGTTATAGCTTCTTATTTTTAATTCTTGTTATTTTCTAGCCTATACTGTTAGGCCTAATTGAAAGGATTTGTTGTGGAGTGAGGGGAACTAAAACAGCCTAGATATGTTTACAGTGTTTATTATAATGTTTGTGATTCGCGTCGGCCTATTTCTGAATGAAATAATAAAATGCAATTTATAGGCTACTTGGTTTTTTTCTCTCTCGCACACACACAGCGGGATATTGAACCGCTCCGCTCCGCTTCGCTCACATGCTCTGGTTGCATCTTGTTTTGTTGGATTTGATTACTCACATATACATATAATATATATATATATATATGTATTTTGCCATTTGTCTGGTCTAGAGACATGTTACAACTTTTTGGGAAAGGTCTAATTGGTTTCCTTTGGAAATATGTTTCAAATTCACACAGAATGCATTTAAGGTCAAGGTTTCTTTATTTGTCACATGATAAATTATACAGCGTATAATCAAAAGTGAAATGTAGATCAAATCAGGTCCGCTCAGTGGACAGTGCAAAGAATAAAAATTATATAAGAGTAACACCACACAAGAGCATATATATATATATATATATATAGGTAAAAAAAAGAAATAAAGAGTAAAATGTGTAATAGAATAAAGAAAAGTGCAAAACAAGATGTGCAAGACAAGTAAGATGTGCAAAAACAAGTAAGATGTGCAAAAACAAGATGTGTAAGATAAAGCATGTCTGTTTGTGTCAAAATCGTGATTAAAATCGAAATCGAAAAAAAAATCAAAAAATCGTGATATATATTTTTTGTCCATATCGCACAGCCCTAGTCTGAATCCTATTCGAGACGAGTGAACTTGAGATTGTACGGAGTCCCGGAGAATAAGGATGAAAACGTGCGTCTGCAGACCGTGAAGATCTGTCAATCCGTCTTGCCTGAAGAATCTTCACGCTCTCGTCAGTAATTGATATCGCACATCGGCTGGGCCAGAAAAGCACAGCCGATTCCCGTCCACGACCCATTATCATCCAGTTCACGTCACGTATGATGAGAAATGAGGTATGGAAGCGGGCTAAGATCTCTACTTATCTCAAGGCCAACGGATTTCTCTTCAAGGAAGACTTTTCTAAAGGTGATCGAGAGAGGCGCTCCAAGCTGTGGCCGTTGGTGAAGCTGGCGCGGGACGCGGGAAAAACAGCTTTCTTCACAGGGCTCGAGCGTTTATTCATGGAGAATGTGAAATCAAGATATGAGTCTATCAGGACGGTGCCTATTTTTTACCAGGTGCCAGGATCAGGTGATCATTCTGAGGGTTTTTCTGTTTTGTATTTTAGCTCCCAGACTGTTCAGACTGTTACTATGATATTTTAATCTGCTGCTGCAGTGTTTTGAGTTTACAACACCGATTCGGGCAAACTACGCACATTGTTCTCGTTCACACTTTGAACTCTAATCTGTTCAATACTTTTGTTATATGTCTTTGTCTATAGTTTCACTTAATACTAGGGGGTTAAGAGAAACCGTTAAAAGGAAAGCTTTATTTTTATTCACAAGAAAGCTTAACTGATTTTATTCTGTCGTTAATGATGTGAGGTTCTGGAGGTCACAGTGGAATAATGACGTATGGTTTGCTCATGGCTCTGAGAGGTCTGCAGGGGTCGCTACGTTAAAGAACTATTTTTCTTGTTTTCAGACCCTTTTGGACACTTTCTCTGTTTACATCTATGTTGGAATAATTTAGTATTTATTTTGGTTAACATTTATGGATACAACCTTAATACTGAAAATGATAAACTCTTTGAATCATTAGAGGAAAGGATTCTACTCTGGTTTCGTAAGCACCCACAGCATTTGTACTGATTGGAGGGGATTTTAATATAACCTTAAATGACTTCGTTGATAGATGGCCTCCAAAGCAGCCAGGGTCATCTAATACTATTTTAAAGACTTGTATGCAGAAATATAATCTGATTGATATATGGAGGGAAATGTATCCTAATCAGTGCTCTTATACATGGAGTAACACAACTGGTACTAGGCAGTCCCGCATAGATTTCTTTTTGGTTTCTGAGAGAATATGTCCGTAGACGTTCTAGTTACTCCCTTAACAGATCACAAGGCAATTTATATAAATATTAGATTTTCCTCTTTTGTAGCGTCATGTAATGGTTCTTTTTGGAAAATGAATGTTTTTCATCTAAGACATGAAGCAGTCAAATTGGAACTTAAAAAATGAATATCCTTTTACTGGGATTTGGCACAAAAGGAAGGTACTTTTAGTAAGTATTGGGACATTTTTAAATATGAAGTTGGCAAATATTTAAGGTATTATGGCAGTTTTCTTTCTAAATTTAATAGAATGTTGGAGGAGCAAATTGTATCTGAAATGACCTCTCTTTCCATGGTTTCTCCCAATAGTCTTTCGCCTGAGGAAAAATACATTTAAGTGATTTACAGTGTAAATTGAATGCGATATATAGACATAAAGCAGAAGGTGCATTTGTCAGGTCTAGAGTAAAGTGGTTAGAACAGGTGGACCTTGAACCTTTAACCTTGAAAGACAGCGAGGTAAACAAAATACAATTCACCACCTTAATGTTAGTGGTATTGTTACTGACGATCCACAAGCTATTTCTCTTTTTTGTTATAATTGTTATGCTATCTTTATAAATCTAGCTATTGTAGCGATTCGGCAATTTTTTTCTTGACCCCCTTACAAATACTAATACAATTAGTGCTTTAGAGAAAGAATGCCGTGATCAAGATATAGTCTTAGAAGAAGTAGTTGATGATATCAAATATCTTAAATGTAACAAACGGCCTGGCAATGACGGCACTGCAGCAGATTTCTATAAACAGTTCTCAGATACTCTTGCCCCTTTCCTTTTACATGTCTTCACTGAGAGGATCATAAACTCCCTCCTAGTTTATCTCAAGGAATAATAACCCTCATACCCAAACCAAAAAAAGATTTACTTTTGATTGAAAATTGGCGCCCAATAAGTTTATTAAATAATGATTATACAATCCTGGCTCTTATTTTATCTAAGAGAATAAAAAATGTTTTAAATTCTATAATAGACGAGACTCAGTCTGGTTTTCTCAACAATAGACATATCTCAAATAATATACGTTTAGTTTTAGATATTTTAGACTACTCCAATTTGATTAGTGATGATAGCTTTCTTCTCTTTCTGGATTTCTATAAAGCGTTCGACACTTTGGAACATCAGTTTATCTTTCAATGTCTCGAAAAGTTTGGATTTGGGATTTTTTTTGTAGTGCCATGAACACTTTATATACGAACGGTAGTAGTTCAGTTATTTTAAAAAGTGGAACAACCCGTCGTCTTGAATTATGGAGGGGCATTCGGCAGGGCTATTTCTTCTTGCAGCTCAGATGCTCTGTTCTCATATAAAAGCCAGCAGTTTAAAAGGGGTTACGATTGCTGAAAGGGAGGTGATTCGACACAACCCTTTTTCTAAAGATGAAAGGCAGATTTCACTTGCAATTAATATTATTGACTCCTTATCTAAAGCCTCAGGTTTATGCTTAAATATTCAAAAGTGTGAACTTCTAGCCATAAAAGACTCTAATAAATCCTCTGTCCATAATATCCCAGTGAAAGAAACAATGTGTTATCTAGCTGTGCTAATTACTAAGGATCAGAAAGAAAGATGTAATCTTAATTACATCCCCTTGTTGATAAAACACAGAAAAGATTTCAGCAGTGGCTACAAAGGGATCTGTCTTTGAGAGGTAGGGTACTTCTCACAAAAGCTGAAGCTCTTTCAAGGCTTATTTATGTCACTCAGTCTGATCATCTGAACCCAAAACTAGGTCAAAGTGTTGACCAGCTTCTCTTTATTATTTATGGAAGCGTTCAGTAAATTATATTATCTGTTGTAATGAACACATATGATAAAGGGGGTCTTCATTTTGTGGATTTCAGTACTTTAAGTTACACCATCAAGATAAATTGTCTTAAACAGTTTAGGAAGAACCCAGTGTCTTTGTGAAACGTTATTCCCAATCATGTTTTCTCTCAGTTTGGTGGACTTGATTTTCTTCTCTTGTGTAACTATAATATTGATAAACTACCGGCTATATTATCTGCTTTTCATAGGCAGGTTCTCTTGGCTTGGTCACTAATATTCAAGCACAACTTTTCACCCCACAGATATTTTATATGGAATAACTGTAATGTCTTATACAAGAGTAAATCCATATTTTTTCAAGGTTGGTTTGATAAAAACATACTGTTGATCAGTCATCTAATGAATGCTCAAGGGTTGTTATTTTCATATAAAGAATCACTTTCATTTCCTCTCTCCAAAATAATTTCCTATAGTTATGGGGTCTATCCCATCAGGTGTTGTTGCTTTACTGAGAGGTACCCATCCTTTGTCACCGGTTTCTCCTAATTTATGTCATATTTCTGTTGGTAGATTATGTTTTGCATAATAATAGGATAGTTCGTTCATTATTTCAGCAGAATATTATTACTCTGCCAGCTGTGACTGCTTATTGAAATAATACAGTGGGAAAAAAGTGTGGATGCTTCCTCATACTTATTTACTAATGAACAAAGTAAAGGAGATTTCCGACAAAATAATTCATAAGTTTATCCTGCAAAACATTACATGAATAAATTCAAAAGTGGCATTCCCTCCAGTTGCTCTTTCTGTGATGACTCTATTGAAACGGTTGTCCATCTCTTTTGGCACTGTCCATGTTGGCAAGATGTTGTAAGTTCATTAGGAGTAACGTTTATAATGATTGTGTTCTGTTTGGGAAGGACGTAGTATTGGGTTTTATTGAGTATGAAGAATCTAAAAGGAAACAGTTTTATGAAGTGAATCTGATTTTGCTTCTTGCTAAATTTCACATCCATAGATGCAAATATTCAAACTCTAGACCTCACGTCTTTGTTTTTATGAAATAATTTGAGCAATACCTTTCATTAATCCAGCTGTCTAAGAACAAAAAAGCCTTAATAACTGTATCTACCTGTAACTCTTTTCCTACCTTTATTGACATGAAATTCTCAATTTTATCGCTTAAGTCTCTAATGCATTAACACCCCCCCCCCCCCTTTTTCTGTTTCTTTTTTGTGTCTGTTTCTGTACTTAATTATTTTGCTGTTATTGTTCAACACTTATGTGTTGATGATTGTATTATTCTATGTGTACTACTCTTGATTTTTGAACAAGAAAAAAAAAAAAGTACTTGGTTCAGTTGGCATGTTTGGGGCCACATTTCTTTGGTATTTTTGATACTTTTTATGTAAAACAATTAATTTTATTTGGATGAATTTGTCTGTGTTTTATCAGATGTACCAACTGTTATAACATATCTATTACTTTCCGTTCAGGAAGCCAAAACTAATTTAATGCTTCTGGGTGCAAAGCAGTAGGAGTTTTACTTCATCAGTAATACACTTTAGCACGAATTTGGCTATATTCCCCAAAATCAGCTCTCGTTATCTTTTCACAGGCAAGTGATTTCGTCCAGGAATCTTAAAATATAAAACAATTAAAATAAAATAATGAAGGCGTTACCTACAGCATTCATCGGATCTTTCTCCTGCAACTTACACGCCATGTTGCTTAGTAACGAACGCGCGTGCGGCAGAATCGCGTAATTTACCCGGAAACAACAGCATCCTAATTTCTGATTGGCTGGTATGAGGCACTTAACTCCGTCTGACTCGAGAGTCGAGAGAGCTGTGAACTCGGCAGAGCACTTTTCCTCGTCTATTGGCGCGTGAACGGGCTGAAATGCGTGTCTTGAGAGCCCTGAATTATTCATCATATAAAAGAGGATTTACTGTTTCTGAGTAACTTCACCATCACTGATGATGAATCAATAATCTGTCTATAGTGTTTAGGACTCTTATTTTGTAATGTGTTTATGTTCCTGTTGTCTCTCTCTTCACTTCCTTTCTTCAGCTGTTTGCTTCGCCTCGTTTGTTTCTATGGTTACCCCTCATTGGTTGTGATGGTTATTATCAGAGAGTTGAATCTGCAGAAGTGAATGATTTGATTGTTCAGTGTCTGAATCATGATGATCTGTGTTCAGATGTGTCTCTGTGTCTTTATTCAGTCAGTTTAACCCCTGATCAGATCTGTTTCTGTCAGAGTTATTCATCAAATCACTCTCATGTTTTTCAGTATCAGAATCAGTCATGAAGACCGTGATGTTAGTCTTCATATTAGTGACTAATGCACTGATGATCGGCCTTTACATATTCACTCTGGACAATCAAACAGGTGCAGTAATATTTACTAATGTTACATCATTGATCTTGCAGATATGAGTTATGTGTTTCCATGGTACAGTTTTTCTCAATAGCTTCGGCACATTATTTGACTTTCTCTAAACTGTGAGGACAGATGTCTGCTAAATGTATTTACTCACCCAAAACATTTAATTCATGCTTCAAAACCTAGTTATCTGTCAGTAATTTGGCCAAGGACACCAAAATATGAAGTATTATTATCATCGTGTGAGCCACACTGACCTGACACATGACAGTCCACAGTTATGAAATTACGCTTTTATAATAAAACAAACAATCTGATATTTGTCGAGAAGAGTCAATAGTACATAAAGAAGTATATTAACATGTGTATTTATACAGTACATTTATTTGTGTACGAATGTATTACATGTAAAGTGAAATCTTGCTTGTCCAATTACTGTACATTTCATATTGTTTTGTATTTAGAGATCATTTGCCAATTTAGGAGACATTACAAACAATGTCAATGTCAGATATTTATGTAATATTCATGCGTGGACACCAATGTTTGATAACTGAACGGATCGTTGTGAATGTGATGAAATGATTGAGAAGTTGTGAAGAGTTTGATAGTTTAAGAGAGAATCGACTCAGTTTTGATCAACAAGCCACAAGTAATGAGTAATAATACACTGCAGACAATGTACTTACTGTATGCACACATGTGCCAAAGCATTTACTCAAATCAATAATAAATTCCCATCTGATGAGAACAAGAGGATAATTGTTCAGAGATCTGATCTTATTGTTTCAAAGCCAAACATTCATTTGAGAATTGAGCCAAAGCAATTGAGAAAAACTTTAACTTGATGAAATATGAGTCATGACAGAGAGTTGATCACATGATCAGTGTATATAAAGCTGTTGTGTTGATGGAGGAGTGATCTGATCCGTGATGAAGACAGAAACAGCTGAAGATAAACAGACTCTTGTGATGAAATATGAGTCACGACAGAGAGTTGATCACATGATCAGTGTTTATGAAGCTGTTGTGTTGATGGAGGAGTGATCTGATCCGTGATGAAGACAGAAACAGCTGAAGATAAACAGACTCTTGTGATGAAATATGACAGAGAGTTGATCACATGATCAGTGTATATAAAGCTGTTGTGTTGATGGAGGAGTGACTCTGTGTTTGTGTTTCAGATCCGATCGGATGGGGCTGTGTGATGGTGTTTCTGCAGATAATCTGGACGGTTATGTTCTTCACAGATAGAGATGATTACTCTGTTCTCATTAGGTTTCTCAAGTTGTCTCGAGGTACAGTATCGATCATCTACTGTGATCATCTTCTTTCTGCTTCATGAACCATTCAATCCTTCAGTAGTTCACAATATTACACATCGCAGGACCAGTACTATTAATATTAAGCAGGTTTGTGTGTGTTTAGAAAAGACTAAATAAATGAATAAAGTTGTGAATCTGGTTCCCGACGGAAACATCAGTTACATTAATTAATCTCATTAATCCAGTCATTAGCTGTTAAATATGTCAGTTTCACAGCATAACAACAAAATATGAATCAGTGATAAACACAAAACTCTGAATACTCTGAACAATCAAAGCCTTGAGTCTGATCAATATGACAAATAATTGTCATTTTATTCAGATGCTGTATCACAAATATAATTATAAATATCCACTAGATAAAATATTAAATATTTCTGACGTGTTCTGCTGTCACAAATTAATACTTTTCTTCTAATATCTCTGATATCACAGAACAGCGAGTAACCTTGAGTCTCAGACCTTTACAACGATGTGTGTTTTGTCAAGATTAGAAACAATAATAATTATAATATTGTAAAATATGTCCGCTGGGTGAGGAGCCGCTAGTTAGTTTTAATGAACTGTTTCCACGGTAACACAATCTATTACAGTACAATATTTCTAATGATAACTGATTTATGATGAGTCCTGCAATACTTATAAAAGATATTAATATAGAGCATCTTGTTGTCAGGACACATAGTTTATCCGTCTCAGACGATCTGTAGAAGAATAAATGACTGAAATCAGATTAAACAATTAGTGAGAAATCAATTAAAGCAAGTACAACTGTTTTGTGTTGTTTTTAATGTGAACTCATTTTCTCTAATAATATTAAAATAGTTAAATATAGCTGAATGAATATAAAGCATTGTTGTACTGATTATACAAGCATCGATGTCCCTCATTTGTCTGAGTTCATAATTAATGTTAATATCTCGTTACAGGTTTCCATCGTTATGTTTCTGTGTATGTGTTCGGATCAGTCGCTGTAGTTTTACTGAACTCTGCTGCATTAATAACTGAACTGATCCTGAAAACAGGTGAACACACACTTTCATTGTTGATTTGTTCCTGGTAAATACTGTACACATGCATTAATAATTCATATTATGAGCTGACTTTACCTGTATTGATCTGGAGCTGTTAAGATGAATTAACCTCTCAATACAGTGATGATGATGATTGTTTTTCAGTGAATTCATCTCTCAATACAGTGATGATTGTGTTTTTCAGTGAATTCATCTCTCAATACAGTGATGATGATGATGTTTTTCAGTGAATTCATCTCTCAATACAGTGATGATGATGATGTTTTTCAGTGAATTCATCTCTCAATACAGTGATGATGATGATGTTTTTCAGTGAATTCATCTCTCAATACAGTGATGATGATGTTTTTCAGTGAATTCATCTCTCAATACAGTGATGATGATGTTTTTCAGTGAATTCATCTCTCAATACAGTGATGATGATGATGTTTTTCAGTGAATTCATCTCTCAATACAGTGATGATGATGATTGTTTTTCAGTGAATTAATCTCTCAATACAGTGATGATGATGATGTTTTTCAGTGAATTCATCTCTCAATACAGTGATGATGATGATGTTTTTCAGTGAATTCACCTCTCAATACAGTGATGATGATGATTGTTTTTCAGTGAATTCATCTCTCAATACAGTGATGATTGTGTTTTTCAGTGAATTCATCTCTCAATACAGTGATGATTGTGTTTTTCAGTGAATTAATCTCTCAATACAGTGATGATGATGATGTTTTTCAGTGAATTCACCTCTCAATACAGTGATGATGATGTTTTACAGTGAATTCATCTCTCAATACAGTGATGATGATGATGTTTTTCAGTGAATTCATCTCTCAATACAGTGATGATGATGATGTTTTTCAGTGAATTCATCTCTCAGTACAGTGATGATGATGATGTTTTTCAGTGAATTCATCTCTCAATACAGTGATGATGATGTTTTTCAGTGAATTCACCTCTCAATACAGTGATGATGATGTTTTTCATTGAATTCATCTCTCAATACAGTGATGATGATGATGATGTTTTTCAGTGAATTCATCTCTCAATACAGTGATGATGATGATGTTTTTCAGTGAATTCATCTCTCAATACAGTGATGATGATGATGTTTTTCAGTGAATTCATCTCTCAATACAGTGATGATGATGTTTTTCAGTGAATTCATCTCTCAATACAGTGATGATGATGTTTTTCAGTGAATTCATCTCTCAATACAGTGATGATGATGATGTTTTTCAGTGAATTCATCTCTCAATACAGTGATGATGATGATATGTTTTTCAGTGAATTAATCTCTCAATACAGTGATGATGATGATGTTTTTCAGTGAATTCATCTCTCAATACAGTGATGATGATGATGTTTTTCAGTGAATTCACCTCTCAATACAGTGATGATGATGATTGTTTTTCAGTGAATTCATCTCTCAATACAGTGATGATATGTTTTTTCAGTGAATTCATCTCTCAATACAGTGATGATTGTGTTTTTTTCAGTGAATTAATCTCTCAATACAGTGATGATGATGATGTTTTTCAGTGAATTCACCTCTCAATACAGTGATGATGATGTTTTACAGTGAATTCATCTCTCAATACAGTGATGATGATGATGTTTTTCAGTGAATTCATCTCTCAATACAGTGATGATGATGATGATGTTTTTCAGTGAATTCATCTCTCAGTACAGTGATGATGATGATGTTTTTCAGTGAATTCATCTCTCAGTACAGTGATGATGATGATGTTTTTCAGTGAATTCATCTCTCAATACAGTGATGATGATGATGTTTTTCAGTGAATTCATCTCTCAATACAGTGATGATGATGATGTTTTTCAGTGAATTAATCTCTCAATACAGTGATGATGATGATGTTTTTCAGTGAATTCATCTCTCAATACAGTGATGATGATGATGTTTTTCAGTGAATTCATCTCTCAATACAGTGATGATGATTGTTTTTCAGTGAATTCATCTCTCAATACAGTGATGATGATGATGTTTTTCAGTGAATTCATCTCTCAATACAGTGATGATGATGATGTTTTTCAGTGAATTCATCTCTCAATACAGTGATGATGATGTTTTTCAGTGAATTCATCTCTCAATACAGTGATGATGATGATGTTTTTCAGTGAATTCATCTCTCAATACAGTGATGATGATGATGTTTTTCAGTGAATTCATCTCTCAATACAGTGATGATGATGATGTTTTTCAGTGAATTCATCTCTCAATACAGTGATGATGATGATGTTTTTCAGTGAATTCACCTCTCAATACAGTGATGATGATGATGATGTTTTTCAGTGAATTCATCTCTCAATACAGTGATGATGATGTTTTTCAGTGAATTCATCTCTCAATACAGTGATGATGATGATGTTTTTCAGTGAATTCATCTCTCAATACAGTGATGATGATGATGTTTTTCAATGAATTCACCTCTCAATACAGTGATGATGATGATGATGTTTTTCAGTGAATTCATCTCTCAATACAGTGATGATGATGATGTTTTTCAGTGAATTCATCTCTCAATACAGTGATGTTGATGATGTTTTTCAGTGAATTCATCTCTCAATACAGTGATGATGATGTTTTTCAGTGAATTCATCTCTCAATACAGTGATGATGATGATGTTTTTCAGTGAATTCATCTCTCAATACAGTGATGATGATGATGTTTTTCAGTGAATTCACCTCTCAATACAGTGATGATGATGATGTTTTTCAGTGAATTCACCTCTCAATACAGTGATGATGATGATGTTTTTCAGTGAATTCATCTCTCAATACAGTGATGATGATGTTTTTCAGTGAATTCACCTCTCAATACAGTGATGATGATGATGTTTTTCAGTGAATTCATCTCTCAATACAGTGATGATGATGATGTTTTTCAGTGAATTCATCTCTCAATACAGTGATGATGATGATGTTTTTCAGTGAATTCATCTCTCAATACAGTGATGATGATGTTTTTCAGTGAATTCACCTCTCAATACAGTGATGATGATGTTTTTCATTGAATTCATCTCTCAATACAGTGATGATGATGATTGTTTTTCAGTGAATTCACCTCTCAATACAGTGATGATGATGATGTTTTTCAGTGAATTCATCTCTCAATACAGTGATGATGATGATGTTTTTCAGTGAATTCATCTCTCAATACAGTGATGATGATGTTTTTCAGTGAATTCATCTCTCAATACAGTGATGATGATGATGTTTTTCAGTGAATTCATCTCTCAATACAGTGATGATGATGATGTTTTTCAGTGAATTCATCTCTCAATACAGTGATGATGATGTTTTTCAGTGAATTCATCTCTCAATACAGTGATGATGATGATGTTTTTCAGTGAATTCATCTCTCAATACAGTGATGATGATGATGTTTTACAGTGAATTCACCTCTCAATACAGTGATGATGATGATGTTTTTCAGTGAATTCACCTCTCAATACAGTGATGATGATGATGTTTTTCAGTGAATTCACCTCTCAATACAGTGATGATGATGATGTTTTTCAGTGAATTCACCTCTCAATACAGTGATGATGATGTTTTTCAGTGAATTCATCTCTCAATACAGTGATGATGATGTTTTCAGTGAATTAATCTCTCAATACAGTGATGATGATGATGTTTTTCAGTGAATTCATCTCTCAATACAGTGATGATGATGATGTTTTTCAGTGAATTCATCTCTCAATACAGTGATGATGATGTTTTTCAGTGAATTCATCTCTCAATACAGTGATGATGATGATGTTTTTCAGTGAATTCATCTCTCAATACAGTGATGATGATGATGTTTTTCAGTGAATTAATCTCTCAATACAGTGATGATGATGATGTTTTTCAGTGAATTCATCTCTCAATACAGTGATGATGATGATGTTTTTCAGTGAATTCATCTCTCAATACAGTGATGATGATGTTTTTTCAGTGAATTCATCTCTCAATACAGTGATGATGATGATGTTTTTCAGTGAATTCATCTCTCAATACAGTGATGATGATGATGTTTTTCAGTGAATTCATCTCTCAATACAGTGATGATGATGTTTTTCAGTGAATTCATCTCTCAATACAGTGATGATGATGATTGTTTTTCAGTGAATTCATCTCTCAATACAGTGATGATGATGATGTTTTTCAGTGAATTAATCTCTCAATACAGTGATGATGATGTTTTTCAGTGAATTCATCTCTCAATACAGTGATGATGATGATTGTTTTTCAGTGAATTCATCTCTCAATACAGTGATGATGATTGTTTTTCAGTGAATTCATCTCTCAATACAGTGATGATGATGATGTTTTTCAGTGAATGGAGATCGTATGATGGCAGATCTGAGATTCATTGTGTTTCCTTCTGAATCTTTATTTGCCGTATCGCTGCTGATTTCTGGATTCTCAGGATCCAGTGAGTATAAACCTGAATTATTTCTGTTATAACCCATTCGATCATATTTACATCAAAGCAGCTGGTCTTCAAGTGTGTTCTTGTCTCTCACATTTACCTTTATTTGTCTGAATCTCGATATAAATGATTATTCCTTCAGTGTTTGTGTTGATTTGGAGAAGCTGTGTTTGACAGAGAGTGATTAATAACTGACACATTCACACACACACTGTACAGTAAATGAACCTTATTTATCTCACACTCTAATAATAACCTATTACTGTCATAACACTTAAAAATGCCCCAGAGACCCTTAAGACTGAAATCTTAGAAGTCTTGCATCTGCTGAGATTCACTCACTGTCACGTTAAAATCATTCAGAGAGATTCAAGTGTGAACGTAACAATGTCCAGTAGTGCAGGAAGAAGGAGACAGGAGCCGGATCAATTTAAACATTAAACCAAAACTCAAGAAAAGAATCAAACAAATCAAGCCTTACTGCTGAATAACAGATAACACATGTAATATCCCAGGAACGGTTTAAGAGTGAACGAGTAGTTCTTTAACTGAACTGAACTGAGAGAGATGAGATTGAAACTAATTCACTGTCTTTCTGTTCTGACCTCACAGAGATCGTAGACTGTCTGAAGTCTTGTCAGGTTTGTGTCCTTCATATAAATACATTGATTTAAACTGACCTGCAGCATCACGAGACTTTACTTATTTATCCAAACGTTTGAGGATGTTACGTGAATGATGTTATGACTGACGTGTCTTGTCCTCAACGCAGGAGAAAGTGAGATGTCCACAAAAGAAAAGATCCCAGGAGAACCCGAACACAGGAGACGAGAGAGGAGTCCTCTGAATACTCAGAGATCAGGATCACAATCAGCAGGATTCAGTGCCGTCTCAAACATGAACGAGAGATTATTACTGAGAGATCAGGAGAACAATCTTCTGCAGAGATGCTTTCAGACAACATCTGGATTGACAAACATTAATAACAGACTGATGCTTGATCAGAATCGGATCCGCTGAGTTCAGTCTAATGATGTTATTCACTGTTAATTATAGATTTGTTTTTGTAAATGGCTGTAAATATATGCAGGGTGTGTTTTAGTGTCAAAATACTTTTAATTTGTATATATGTGTGTACATTTTTTTAAGACTGATTCTACACGTATTAAACTATTCAAAATCTGTATTGGTCAGTCTCGGGTTACTTTATTTAATTTTGTACACAATTTTTAAGTGGAAGATGGAAGCATTTTTCTCAGTCCTGTCATCAAAACTCTGTCTTTTAAAAAGACTGTTTAAAAATATGACTATTTCCTTAATTCCCCACCAGACAGGTGTTTATTTGAAAGAAGTTGTTGGTTTCATGATCAACAAAAAAAAAATCACTTTATCTACACAAGGTGTATTTTTCTAAAGTACACAAACCAATTTTTTCATTTTAAAGGCGACTTAAACATCAAGCTTTTCAATTTTCTATGATGCAATTTATTAAACAATTTGATAAATTATGAACTAAACTTAATTAAAAAAAATAGTGGTTTAACTTTATTTTTGAAAGAAAAAACTATTTAGTAACAGGAATGAAATGGGTAACAGGCAGGAGCATCCATTATATTAGTACACATGGTTTGACTACACACATGAGGTAATGCCCGCATATAGTGAAAGTGTTGCACATTGACTAGTGAGCTGACTTCACTGCTACAAAAGGCCAAATCATGTTTCTATTTAAATCTAGTGGTCTTTATAATTGCATGGAAAAACAGTATGTCCAGCTATAGACAGGCTCTAAAAACTGCCAGGACCGAGTATATCTGCAAACTCATAGATAATCACCAAAACAATCCAAGGTTTTTATTTAGCACAGTGGCTAGATTAACAAATAAACAGATGTCACCCGATCTAAATATTCCCTCACAGTTTAATAGTAATGACTTTATGAATTTCTTTACTGATAAAATAGATAATATCAGAAATACAATAACAAACGTAGATTCTACAGCGTCTGGTACTTCAGCTTCATTCATCGCACCCAAAGAAAAACTGCAGTGCTTTACAACTATAGGACAGGATGAGCTAAATAAACTTATCACTGCATCTAAACCAACAACATGTTTATTAGATCCTGTACCAACTAAACTATTGAAAGAGTTGTTACCTGTAGCAGAACAACCGCTTCTCAATATTATTAACTCCTCGCTATCTTTAGGTCATGTCCCAAAACCATTTAAGCTGGCAGTTATTAAGCCTCTTATTAAGAAACCAAAATTAGATCCTTGTGAACTGGCAAATTACAGGCCCATCTCAAATCTTCTGTTTATGTCGAAAATATTAGAAAAAGTAGTGTCTGCTCAATTGTGCTCCTTTTTGCAAAAAAATGATATCTATGAAGAATTTCAGTCAGGTTTCAGGCCCCGCCATAGCACAGAAACTGCACTTATCTGTCAGATAAGACCGAGATATTACTTATTGGACCTAAAAACAGTACAAAGAATATCTTGGATTACAATCTGCAACTAGACGGATGTACTGTTACTTCCTCTACAGTTAAAAATCTGGGTGTTATATTAGACAGCAACCTATCTTTTGAAAATCATATTTCCAATGTTACAAAAACAGCATTCTTCCATCTTAGAAACATTTCCAAGCTACTGAACATGTTAAGTGTTTCTGATGCAGAAAAGCTAGTTCATGCATTCATGACCTCTAGACTGGACTGTTGTAATGCACTGCTAGGTGGTTGTCCTGCATCTTCAATAAACAAGCTACAGATAGTACAAAATGCTGCGGCTAGAGTCCTTACCAGGTCAAGAAAATATGATCATATTACTCCAATTTTACAGTCTCTGCACTGGCTGCCTATTAAGTTTCGTATCAGTTACAAAATATTATTACTTGCCTATAAGGCCCTAAATGATTTATCTCCTGCGTACCTAACTAATCTATCACGCTACAATCCAACCCGCTCCCTTAGGTCGCAAAACTCTGGACTCTTGGTAGTACCTAGGATAGCAAAGTCCACTAAAGGAGGTAGAACTTTTTCATATCTGGCTCCTAAACTCTGGAATAGCCTTCCTGATAACGTTCGGGGTTCAGACACACTCTCTCTGTTTAAATCTAGATTAAAGACGCATCTCTTTAGCCAAGCATTCATATAATGCATCTCACAATCTTGTACTGCAGTTATATCTGATCAAATGCACATTATTATGCTTTAGCTTGGGTTATACTGATAATTTTTGCCTGGATGGAACAACAGCTACGCTAATACGCAAAAAGGGAATTCAAATACATTTTCAGAAAATTAAATCTGTTTATTCTTTTACAGTATTTTTAAAGTGTCTTTACAATTAACTTACGTGAGGTAAAAAGGTGTGGTGCACCTCCAGCGCTTTCAGCAAGATGGCCCTGAACTTGGTTTTCATCATCCCAAAACCACGCTCTATAATGGAGCGTCCCCTGGAATGATAGACGTGGAAGCACTGGCTCCCACACCTTGTGCTGGCCTCTTATTGGGAGTGGCTGTCGGAGGCATGGGTAACCTCCGTCTGCCAGAATAAAGTGCCCTGGAGGAGGGTACACTGACCTCCTGTACAGTGGGCTGTGTCAGAGCACTCGTGCGTTGTGCACTGACCCAGGCCAGCCCATGTAGTTGTCAATGAAGCGGCCGCTCAGTGGCTTTATGTGGACATGGCAGCCATCGATTGCTCCTGCAGCTTTCAAGAAAGCTCTGTCTTGCCAGCCCTGCAAACCTACAGCAAACTGCCTCCAGGTCTTCTGGGGTGTTCGAGAGGTGAATTAATTGGTGACGAATGGCCAGCACCTCCTAAGCAAATCAGTGTACAATATGGTGGACATTGGAACGAGGCATGTCAAATACTCTGGAGACCACTCTGTATGATGTACCTCTGGCCAGACAGAAGAGAAACACCAGGGTCTGTATTGTGGCACCCCATCCGTGTCATTGTTCACTTCTCTGAAGATCCAGCAGCACTGTCAGGGCCTCTCTGCTCAGCCAAAAAATCAGGCCGTGTCACCATCATTAAAAAACTTGTCCAGCACTGGCACATTCAGCTTTATCCTGCAGTACAGGAGTATGGACTGATTTAAGGAAAGACGGAAAAACTATGAAAAAGTAATGAGTAAAATATATTGAGGTACTTTAGTAAACTACCTTTAGTAACTACTAATACCACATTGGGGAAAACTACTAGTCATATTTAAAACCTTAGTTGAAGGGGGATTGTTCATCCAGAAATGAAAATGCAGTCATCATTCCCCCCCCCCCCCCCCCCCCCCAAACAACAAGACAACAAGCATAGTATTTTTCCCCATGGTAGTCAATTGTTCCAAATATCTCCCTTTTTGTACAGCAGAATAAAGAAATGTATAAGGTGTGGGAGAAATTGAGGGGGAGTAAACGATGACCGAATTTTCATTTCTGGGTGAAAGTCCCTTTAAGTAAAAGTATTATCTTGCATACTGTAATATACTTATGGTATGCAGAGTAAAAGGGAAGGTATGTATTGTACTTAAAAATAATTTGTCAGGATAGTTTGGCATTAATATTACTGCTGCACCACTGTGTATGTTGCATTTTCACGGTTGTTAAATTTAAAATAGCCTACTTCATATACTGTTGGGCAGTTTAATCTACAACAATGCATCAGAAGACCATATATGTTTATAGTGCTGCTGCCCTGTAAGAAAAAACAACAATAACTTAGTAACCTACTTCACATTTGTACTGAACATTTAATGAATGTGCTTCGTTACAGTCCACCACTGGTCATTATGAACATGAAACTAACATTTATTGTCAGAATATTAACAAGATTATTGCTAACTGCATCTGCAACCCATATCAATGGCTGCATCTGAAGGACTCGGAGCGGCTGTCACAGCTGCTGCTGAACAATGCATCACTTGTTTTTTATTTATTCATAGATACATTTTTATGTTTACTTCATTGCCTAAAATCAGGGTTGCAAACCTTTCTAAATATGTTCACCATGGTCAAAACAATAAACTATTATAAAATCGCACCTTGGTAACATATCAGTCAGCATTTGAATATGTGTGTGCATGATTTTGTATTTTTTTATATGTATCATTACATTATTCAAGTCAGTTCAAACACAATGCCTGCATTTAAAGTTGTAATCCAGCAAAGACGCAGCAAAACAATACAACTTAACCAGCCACGGTCTGAGGTACATCACGGTCTAAACCTGAGGTACATCACCCGGTGCTGCCGTTGGGCATTCCCTCCATCTCCTCCAGTAAAATATAAAATATAAAAACAAATATAAGAAACGTTGGCTCCATAACTTTTTTAAACGACCTGTCAGGATGGCAGCTCTCATCTCGCACCGTTGCTACGCGACAGGAGCGCCAATGGGGAACACCTGGTGACGCAAATAGGAAATCCTGCGAAGGCGGAGCGTCTCAAGCACTTCGGATCTTGCCAGCGATATTTTTGACTTGATTGCACAGAAACTATTTAAACTGAACTAAGCTGAGCTGGACGATGACATCACTGAATTCAACAATGACATGTCTTTAACTGAAAATTGAGTGTTTAACCCTTAAATGCATATCTCGGGTTTTTGGCGACCCGGGACATCATTCTCCACCCTCTCCCTCCTTCATATTCTAAAGTTAGACATCAACTTTCATAGCATTCCTCAATCTATTCATTATAAACAATATAACCAAAAAAAATAGTAAAATATAAAAGAATGCCAATTTTCTGATATATATATATATATATATATATATATATATATTAAGTGTATATGTTCACTAGAGACCCAAGGTATGTAAATATGCAAGTATTTTTTTTTTCTGTGCAACTATATTCACATATTTACTCAATAAGTGCAATGCATATTGTTTCCTCGAGGTGGCACTGTTTGATACACAATGATGACGTGATGTTTCACTCATAATTACTGCAGGCATTAAACAAACGATTATCATCAGCAAAAATGTAATTGTTTTGAATGGCTTTACTGCAGAGCAATTACTGCATGCAGCAAAATATAAATGTCACTGTCATTTGATGCTGGATGTGGTAAATAAGCTGCTAGTGATCAAAATGTTGAATATGAAGTCGATCTTTTTGAGACGATCTTTTTGAAGACGATCTTTTTGAGAATATGGTTGAGAATGTGAATATGAGGCAGATGCTGGATGTACCGTGGAAGTGCACTCTAACAGCGATGGTAAAATCATCTTCTCAAATTGAACCTTTTTAAATTAAAAAAGTTAACAAAATATGCTTTATTGTATTCTTCTGTAATTATTCTTAAAATATCAAGAGGAGTTTTTTGCTATTGTAGCAGTTAGAGATCCACCTGTGTTCAATAAATAGGTCCGGGTCGCTAAAGACCCAACTAAATAACAATGATTGGTGAATCATTCACGCATTTAAGGGTTAATCTTGTCATTTTACATTAGTGATACACTATTTTCCTATTTTGATATTGGAAAGTTGCTTTAAAACAATCTGTATTGTTAAAAGCGCTATATAAATAAAGGTGACTTGTCTTGACTTGACTTGAAATAAGATTGAACTTTTGGGAGATAGAAAGCCTTTAAATGATAAATCATACATATATTTGTTCTTTAATAGTTTTGTCAGAAATGATCATGCTAGCTATATTTGAGTTCAATAATATTAAGACTTTTAAGCTGTGTTGAAGTGGCAGCCGTAGATATTTAAAGGTGCCAACGTCGTGTTTTATAATCTGTTCAAAATTGTTAAATTGTGTAGTGTATTCCTGCCTCTAGAAACCTATTTATAGAATTTTATAGAAGTATGATTTTGCTTATTTTTTATTATGATTTTTAATCATAGTAAAATGTTCATACTTCTTTTAGGACTAGACTCTTCAGCATCATCTCAGTAATTGTTGATAATGGTTTGAATATGAAGACCTAAAGTTTCAGGATTATGATGAAGGCAAATAACAACCACTATATGACTGAATTGAGGCATGAAATATGCACATCATGAGTAAAGAGCCTAAACAGAACCAAACTCATGTTTAAGAATATGCATGATTGCAGTTTCATATCCTGATGTAAAAATTCTAAGAAAATCTAAATATGATATATCTGACTGGATTCTTTATGTGTGTGTGTGTGTGTGTGTGTGTGTGTGTGTGTGTGTGTGTGTGTGTGTGACCTGTGTGTGTGAGTGTGTCTGTGTGTGTGTGTGTGTGTGTGTGTGTGTGTGTGTGTGTGTGTGTGTGTGTGTGTGTGTGTGTGTGTGTGTGTGTGTGTGTGTTGTGTGTGTGACGTGTGTGTGTGAGTGTGTGTGTGTGTGTGTGTGTGTGTGTGTGTGTGTGTGTGTGTGTGTGTGTGTGTGTGTGTGTGCATGTTTATGTGGTTTATGAGGACACAAATTTGTATAATGACATGGGTATGACACAGGTATTACAAGGAGAAGGTGATTTGTGAGGACATTTTCAGTGTCCCCATAATTTAAAACGCTTATAAATCATACAGAGTGAGTTTTTTTGAGGGAAAGTAGAAATGCACCGTCTCCTGTGAGGGCTAAGTTTAGGTGTAGGGTAGGTGTAGGGCAATAGCACATACAGCTTGTACAGTATAAAAACCATTACGCCTATGGAGAGTCCCCGTAAACCATAAAAACCAACATGTGTGTGTGTGTGTGTGTGTGTGTGTGTGTTCCTCATATGCTTAAGAATATGCATGATTGCAGTTTCATATCCTGATGCAAATATTCTAAGAAAATCTAAATATGGTATATATGACTGAATTCCCCCCCCCCCCCCCCCAATATGGTGGTTTAAATGCTGCTGTTGTTGTCTGGCTTGATGACTTTTCTGATCTTCTCACTGCACTCCTCCCTCACCCACATCGACAGCAAAAATGGCAACTATGTCAGGCTGCTATTCATTGACTATAGCTCCGCTTTCAATACTATAGTCCCCACCAAGCTAGCTGTTAAACTCTCAGACCTCGGCCTAAACACTTCACTCTGTGACTGGATTCAAGATTTCCTCACTGCCAGACCACAAGTGGTGAAAGTCGGCCAGTTCACCTCCAACTCAATCACCCTGAACATAGGAGCCCCACAGGGCTGTGTCCTGAGTCCCCTGCTATACTCTCTATACACCCACGACTGCGTGTCCTCTCACAGCTCCACATCTATCATTAAATTTGCTGATGATACTGTGGTCCTGGGCCTCATTAACAACGACGACGAGACCGCATACTTGGATGAGGTGGAGAGACTTACATCATGGTGCCAGGACAACTGTCTCTCTCTGAACGTGAGCAAAACTAAGGAGCTGATTGTAGACTTCAGGAAGAGACAGCAGCAGCCCTACACTCCTCTTATGATCAGTGGGACCCCTGTGGAGAGGGTGAGTAGCTTCAAGTACCTCGGTGTAAACATCTCCGAGGACCTGACATGGACTACACACATTCAAACACAGTTTAAGAAAGCCAGGCAAAGGCTGTACCATCTGCGACAGCTGAGGAAATTCAGGGTCTCTCCAGCTATCCTGAAAACTTTCTATTCAGGGGCCATAGAAAGTGTTCTGACTCAGTGCATCTCAGTGTGGTATAATAATGCCACAAATCAGGACTGTAAAGCTCTGCAGAGAGTCGTGCGCTTAGCTGAGCGCATCTCAGGATCTACACTCCCCTCTCTGCAGGGCATCTACCTCAAACGCTGCAGAAGCAGAGCTGCTAAAATCACCAAAGACTCAAATCACCCCGGTAACCATCTTTTCCGTTTACTGCCATCTGGCAGGCGCTTCAGGAGCATGATGGCAAAGACAGAGAGACTGAGGAAGAGCTTCTTCCCTCAGGCCATCAGGTTCCTTAACACAAACTCTGTTCCATAAACTTCACAAGACTCATTATTATCTGTAAAAAAATAACAAAAACATTCATATTCTCATCATCCATATTGCCGCTATGTGTGCATACCCAGTACAACCCGTTGCACATCCCTCTCATCCCTCCTGTTTATACTAATATTTATTAAGTCCCATATAATGTTTTTGCACATCCAATTTGTTTTGCACATCTTACTGTTTTACTGTTTTGCACTTTTCTTTATTCTATTGCACATTTTACTTCTTATTTCTTTTTTTTACCTATATATATATATATATATATATATATATATATATATATATACTCTTGTGTGGTGTTACTTTTATATAATTTAATTTTGACTTTATTTTTTATTTTATTTTTTTTATTCTTTGCACTGTCCACTGAGCGGACCTGATTTGACCTACATTTCACTTTTGATTATACCCTGTATAATTTATCATGTGACAAATAAAGAAACCTTGAACCTTGAACCTTGAACCTTGATCTCATCATGGTTCCTGAGCTCCTGAAGAACCTCACAAAAGAACAGCAGAGATCACTGTTATTCGGGGTAAAGTATGTTAACATAAGAGGAACATGCCATTAAACTTTTATTTTTTTATTTTTTTGTCATTTTGTTAGAGTTTATCTTAACTGTTATGTCTATTATGTCTTGTTTTTTTTGTTATCTATCAGCATATGCGCTTCAGATCTACCGCATCATCTGAGAGATTCAACTGAATCAAGATGCTGCTGATTATTGAAGCTCTTCTTTTCATTTCAGCTGCTGTAGGACAGGTGAGCTTGTGTTCTAGAATGAACAGATATAAATATTGATACAGATGATTAATCATTATTTTTCCTGCAGGATCCAAGAAGTGGTGCTGCTGATGGACAGATATTTCCATTGGATATGGCAGAGAATTCAGTTGATGACGTTTATATTGGTTGCAAAGCTAACATGGCAGACCAGGTGAAGACAGTATTGTTAGAGAAAGAACTCAATATGTCACCTGAATTTAAAACAGTCTGGCAGGATGGTGAAATGAATGCCACGATCCCAAATGATAACTTGACATGGAATCATTCAATTGCCATTTATGTGTACACTAACTCGCGTTTTAATCTGTATGAGATTTTCAATAATGCTGTTCGTACTGAAAAACAAAATTACCAAGAAAAGACATTCACATGGTATTCACTTTTCTTTTTCCTGACAGAAGCAATACAAATTCTGAAAGAAACGCAAAATAAATGCAAATTGACATATCGTGGTACAAAAGTTGAATTTAATGAGAATGTCCTGAACACAGAGGTTCGTTTCGGCCAGTTTGCTTCATCCTCACTTGATCGCACAAAAGCAGAAGTATTTGGAAATAAGTCTTGTTTTGAAATCAGAACGTGTGAAGGTGCTGATCTGACTAAATACTCTAGATTTTCTAATGAGAAAGAGGTACTGATTCCTCCGTATGAGAAGTTTAGTGTCACTGGAGTCAAGAGAAGAGCAGATCATAAAGATCTCTGGTGTGAAACTGTGTACATATTGGAAAGCACTGGAGTAAGAAGTGACCTGAACTGTGCGTTCTCCAGGATTCAAGCAGAGACGGGAAAAATATCAGCATTTAACAATTATGCAGTTTGCAGATGCGCTTGTCAAAAGCTAAGTATATTGCATTCAAGGTATATAAACTATCAGTCAGAGGATGTTTTCGACAATCTAAGAGGTTGCTTTGTGCATCGTCAGCTGAGTAGACGCAGAGTCTATCCCAGGAATAGAGGAATTGACTCGGTGCACCAAAATGATCAGAGACGGCTCTGCTATCAGTTCTTGTATTCCCTGACAATCAACCGTAACATTATGAATTTACTAAAGCCTTGTTGTAGAGTCGGCGATAAAGAAATAATTTGAAATGTATACAATTTCAACTGATCGATCTATTCATTTCAATTCATGTTTATTTGTATTGTTTTTCACAAAGCAGTTTCACAGAAAATGCATGCTATGTTACAAGCAAGATTAATCTGATATATATCCAAGAACTACACATCATTTGTAATTGTTAGATTATTTTCCTATTCTAGATTTTGTGTTTTATGTTGCATTGTCTACAAAAGAAAGTTAGCAATCAGGGGATGTTTCCATTTAAACGTTTTTGTGGTATGATACTGTGCAGCAGTAAATGTCTTTACTTTGTGTTAGCACTTGTTGAATTTAAGCTGGCCATATGATAATTCAAACAGCTACGATTATTCAATAAACCATTTATCATCACATTGTCTCCTAATTTTTGCTATTCCTCCGTATCCATCTACCTCTTTTGCTCATGGGAAATGGTAGCTGATGACTAGTTTTGGATATCAGACAAAATGTTAATTAAATGTTGAATTTAAAATGTTTGGTAACACTTTATTTTGATGCCCCCCCCAGATAGTCTACTGACTATTAGTTACTTTGCAATCTACTTACTCTCATTAGAGAAGCATCCGTAGATTGTATATTAAACATTTTGTAGCAATTTAAGATTAAGCAAATAATAACACCACAGTACAAGTGCATATCTGCCAAGTGGGAAATAAATAACTAAATCTTCAGTTTGACCAACCAACTGCTTTTAATGAACTGCTGTCAAGAAAAAATAACAGACCAGAGAGAGAATCAAACATGACACCAAAAAAACATTAAGCCTGTTTTCAGAAAACTAAAAATATGTTTGTAAAGAAATCTTCACTTTAGTTCAAACACTGTTGCAAATAACTGTTAACAAAGAAATAAAAACGCATTCAAACATTCTCTTAGTGAATAGTGAACATTATGTTTTTAAAACACATCACTTATTCTGACAAAAAGGCAAAAGTGGTCCTTTCTTTTTCATCGACAGCACTTTTTTGTAAACATCTCATACGATGTATTCTCTGCACTTTTGAGCAAACTCCGCTAACTCCCTGGTGTGAAGCTGATGCTGTTAAACTGCTCCCTGTCTGGACAGTACAGCTCTGCGACTGGAGCAAGCTAAGTCACTGCATTCCGTGAGACACCGTCTCTTTGGGAGGCTTTAGTCATGGTTGCTCCACGTCTTGTCATTTTCAGCAGCCTTTTATAGCGATGTTAGCATTGTTAGCTGAAAAACAATCAAAGAAAAGTGAATACCTCAATGACAAAGATATCCCACAACCAATTTATTTAAATAATACAGGGCTATATGTTTCTGTTTTTTTTTTTATAAAAAAATATTTTTTTAAGCCAAATTATTTTTGTGATTTTTAACATTCAAGAACATTTAGCCTGCCTTCAGATAATTCATTGAAGAGGATATTTTTCTTAATTTTGTGTAGTTTATTTTTCCAGAATAGATAAAATTTGGGAAGAAAAAAGTTTTACTAAAAAAAAAAAAGAGACTTACAATGTGTACCTAACTCTGGTAATCAAATTGTAGTGTATACAGATCATAACCCTTTAACATTTCTGTCTCGTATGTCAAACTCCAACCAACGTTTAATGAGACGGGCACTGATTGTGCAGGAGTTTGATTTAGACATACGCTACAAGAAAGGTGCAGAGAACAGCTGATGCATTGTCAACTGAAGTTCCTCTATTGTGGTGATGTGAATTATGTTGTAATCTGATTCATTACAAACCTGGGTGTGTAACTAAGGGTGGGGGTGTTACGTCCCTGGAAGTAAAGTTATTATTTGTATTTAATATTTGTATTCATTCTGTGTTATGTATATCAATGTTGTATTGCATGCTATATTGTGTGTACCTTTTTCTCTCTCTTTCTGGCAGTGCTTGATTGGGACCAGCTGCAAGAGATTGCACCGCGAGCTGGAGAATTGAAATGCTGGGAAGCAGAGCATTGTTGAGAGCTTCTGTGTGTGTCGTGAAGCGCCACCACTGGTGTTGTGCCTCCTGAGACTGTTTTCTTCTGTCCTGGAGTAAGAAAAAAAATGCATAACTCATCCGTTTAAATTATATTAGCCTTAAAGTCCGTGTGAAATAAAAATGTACTATATTTATTTTGTTAGCGCACATTGCCATTTTTGTGGTGAACAATTCATCCATGCAAGTCGATCCACACAATTGTTTGCCTTCATAACCTTGAATCCAAATCTGAAAATTATCCTCCCCTCTAAAATGATGGGCCTTCTCTGATGACATCAGTTTGACGGCTTGGGCATGACATCCTTAACCACGCCCCTCTAACTGTCAGTGTTCATTTTTGAGTGAAACGCCTACTTTACTACATCCAATCAATACGCAGTAGAAAAAAACAAGCCATGCCCTCTATTTTCCTCAATCAATATTCTGTTTCTCTCGGAAGTACATCACAATGTGTGAGTAAAAACGGTCGCATACTTCTGGTTCACGCAGACTTTTCTTCATAATTAATGGCGTGGCCACTTGAGTGACAGGTGGATTCTGCTGTCTCCATCGTCGAGCTAAGTGGCCTGTTTCAGCAACCAGCTCCACAAACGTTCTGCCTTCTTGCCCATTTTCGATTATCCGGGAGTGATGTGCAGTGATGTGCTTGCCAACCCTTATGAAAATTAGCCATGGTTTTATTATAGTAAAAGGATAGTAACCATGTTTTTTTGGCTCAATGATTACCATTTGTATAACCCCAATTGTACTACAAATACCATGGTTAAGCTATGGTTAGTTTTGCAAGACCATGGTTAAGTTACAAAACACGTCGAAATAAACAAATGTATCATTCTCAGATATCAAAAAGGTTCTACTACGAAGAGGACGAGCCCCCATTTGTTACGCCCTATGGCTCGAGAAGAACGTAACAAAAACGGGACACACAAGAAATTGCAAATAATATACAGAATGTATTAACAAAATAGAACTATACAGAAAAAAACAATGTAACATGAGACAGTCAGGAATCAGTGATGTAAAGTTAAGTGAATGCATGGAGATGTAATGGACTGTAGTAATGTTGGATGTATAAAGTAAAACAAAGTTCAACCGGACGCAAACAAATCCAGGTCCAAAGTGCAGACCGTTCGTGCCCGTTGTCATACAGCTTTTAAAAGGCAAGGCAGGAAACCAACAGCAGGTGTCCTCAATGAACCCATCAGAGAACAATCAGTTGGAAGGCGGAGCAGTCATACAGTTCAACTCAGGGATGACGCACATAGCACATTGGTCGTCACAGGTGCCATTTGGGACAGGGCCAATTATTTCTCATTTCTGTCTTTACTAAAGAAAACAAAGAATCGGTTAAAATATTCTCAAAAAGAAACACTTAATAATTTTTGAGCCGTTTGTTTGTGGAGAGAAAGCTAATCTTTTTTATTTATTTTTGAAACCGTCGTTCAGAAAGTGAAAATAAAGTTTGTGGCAGAAGCTCAAACAGTGAAAATGGATTCACTATCTGTAGAAGAGCTTTCTTTTCCCATGTGCCTTGAAATCTACAAGAGTCCTGTTGTTTTGTTCTGTAAAGAGTGTCTTCAACAGTTCTGGAGAACCAAGAAAACTCAGGAGAGTCCCGTCTGCAGGAGAAGATCCTCAAGAGATGAACCTACATGTAATCTTGTGTTAAAAAACTAGTGTGAGTCATTCCTGAAGGAGAGAAATGAGAGGCGTTCATCAGGATCTGATGAGATCTGCAGTTTACACAGTGAGAAACTCCAACTCTTCTGTCTGGAGGATAAACTGCCAGTGTGTGTAGTGTGTTAATTCACAAAAACATGATAATCATAAATTCAGACCCATCGATGAAGAGGTTTCATCATATAAGGTGAGAGAAAGGAGTTTAGCAACTTCATGCTGTTGAAAAGTGTTGATTTGATTCAACAGGACTGCAGTGATCTGAACCCCATTATGAATAAAGTTTCATAGATTTGGGGAATTAATAACTACAGGGGCAAATACTTTTTCCCAAAGACCCAGTTGGTATTGGATAACTGTTTTGTTTCAATAGATAACATTGTTATTTACAAACTATACTTTGTGTTCACTCAGATTTCCTTTGTTTTATGACAGGTTTTAATTTCTAAATTAATTTAGTGTGAGATGTACACAAAAACAAAATATTATACTACAATACTTTTGCTCTGCATTATATGACCATGACATTGTATTGTCCTCTCTTCTTTATACACTGTGAGCTGGTGTTTTATGTATTGTTATATTGTTTAATTCTAGGAGGAGCTTAATGCAACACTGACATCATTACAGGAGAAACATCAACACAATGAAGAAACGAAAAGAGAGTTTGAGAAAACAGTTCAAGGTGAGGAAACAGAATCCAGATTCATTTTCATTACAGCGGTAGATCATTACAGGAGAAACTTCAACACAATGAAGAAACGAAAGGAGAGTTTGAGAAAACAGTTCGACACATCGAGGTGAGGAAACAGAATCCAGAGTCATCTTCATTACAGCTGGAGATCACTATATACAGTTATGATCTGATATATTTAATATAATGGACTCCAGCTGATTATGTGTGTAAATGAGGATCATCGATCTGCTTCTGCATCCGTTATATGTCGGTCTCTGAGTTTCTCTTAGATCTGAATGATGTGATTGTGTTGATGGAGACGATTGAAGTGAATGTGGTTTGATTTCAGTCTCAAGCTGAACACACAGAGCGTCAGATTAAACAGCAGTTTGAGAAGCTTCATCAGTTTCTCAGAGATGAAGAAGAAGCTACAATCACTGCACTGAGAGAGGAAGAGGAGCAGAAGAAGCAGATGATGAAGGAGAAGCTGGAGGAGATGAACAGACACATCTCAGCTCTTTCAAACACAATCAAAGACATGGAGGAGATGATGAAAGCCAGTGATGTCTGCTTTCTGAAGGTCTGCTTTCAGATGATTGATTGATTGATTGATTGATTGATGATCAATGGTGTGTTTGTTCTGCAGGAGTTTCCAGTCTCAATGGAAAGGTGAGTGATCTGCTGGTGTCTCTGGTCTCTCTGCTTCTGATCCAAAGCCACTTCAGTTCTGATGCTGAATGTTCTTCCAGAGTCCAGATCTCATCACAGCCGGATCCACAGACACCTTCTGGAGCTTTGATTCATGTATCACGTTACTTGGGCAACGTGCCCTTCAGAGTCTGGAAGAAGATGCAGGACATCGTCCAGAACAGTGAGTCTGACTGCAGAAGATCTGCGCTTGCACACACACACACACACACACACACACACACACGATAGATAGATAAATTAAAAATCTGTTTTACAATAGTTTTCCATTTATTTTACAGATTTCACTCAACTATTAGTGAAAGTTCATTGCACTAGAAAATAATTGTGGGAACTTAATTGAGAATAAACGCTGTAATTATGTGTTTTTTATTACATATGAGAGAGATTAGCATACAAACATTTTCACAATGAAAAAAGTTTGTTTTATGAAGGTTAGTTTTGGTTTGGTTCAGTTGGTTTGACTTATGTTGTAGGCCAATACATCTGTTCTCTGATAGCACACGTTTTCCAAAGTTTGTAATTATTGTGTTATAGTTTATCCAGTATAAAATATTAATTAATTAATTAATTACATTTATATAGCACTTTTCTAGGCACTCAAAGCACTTTACATTGTCAGGCGATATCTCATCATCCACCTATTCAAATAATTGTTTCTATTCAAATTAAATCAATAAATTTAAATCCCGGATGAAGCCCCCATTTGTTACGTTCCGCTGGACTATTATAGTCTAGGGGATTCAGAGTGGAGGTAACAAAGTAATACAATAAATGTGAACATTGTGAACGTTGAGAAATCTCTTTTTCCTCTATCCCAGCTCTAACCGCTTTTACCATTAACACTTCCAATAAAGGTTCACACAAAACCCACTATTTAATACCATAACACAAAAGAATACCAAATGCTGGAAATAGAGTTAATCGTTTTATTAAGGGCATAACAAACCAAAATAATATATTGAAATTATACAATATCAGGGCAATTAATCAACTTAGATAACCAAAGCGTCAGTAGAGATCAAATGTCAAAATAACAAAAATACAGACTTTCTAAAGGTTATAACAAAAATAACTTCTCTGTAAAAAGAAAGCAAAATAAAAGACAATTATCTTACCTCTCTCCCTGACTAAAGACAAACAGGTGAAAAGTTTAGAAGGGGATAAACCCAAATAAATTGTCGCCGATCTCCCTACTCGGTTTAACAGAACTAGACTCACAGAATCTCAACAGTAACCACAATTTAGGTTTTGCATGTCACAAATTGCTCAAGAGCAAATAAAACAACAATTTCTCTGGGATAGTGGATAAGGGACCTATCCTGATCGGTGTCATGCTGCTCCTTTAAATCTGTTGCACACTGTGTAACAGGGAAATCACTGCCGCTAATTGCAATCAGCTGCGGATGATTTTGATTTCATGACTTTTTGAGATATTGTTCATGTTCATCACTTTCCCTATTTTTTATTCGTTTTCATGACTTTGAGATTTTGTTCATGTCCGTGGCTCTTGAGATATTGTTCATTTTCATGCCTTTTCCTGTTTTTATTCGTTTTAATAACTTTTTGAGATTGTGTTCATGTTCTTGGCTCTTTGAGGATTTATGTATTTTTATGACTTTTTTAGATTGTGTTCTTGTTCGTGACTTTTTGAGATTTAGTTGATTCTCATGACTTTCCCTGTTTATATTAATTTTTGTGACTTTTTTGAGATATTGTTCATGTTCGTGACTTTTCAAGGTTCAAGGTTTCTTTATTTGTCACATAATAAATTATACAGGGTATAATCAGAAGTGAAATGTAAATTAAATCAGGTCCGCTCAGTGGACAGTGCAAAAGAATACAAATAAAAATAATATAAAAGTAACACAACACAAGAGCATAGATATGGTAAAAAAAGAGAAATAAGAGTAAAATGTGCAATGGAATAAAAAGTGCAAAACAATAAGATGTGCAAAAAACGGTGTACTGGGACTTAATAAATAGTAATATGAATAAGAGGGATGTGCAAACAGGTTGTTCGGGGTATGTACACAAAGCAGCAATACGGGTGATGAGAATATGGATGTTTTACAGTTAACAATCTTGTAAGTGTTTATGAGACTGGGTTTGTGTTTAGGAGCCTGATGGCCTGAGGGAAGAAGCTCCTCCTCAGTCTCTCAGTTTTTGCCATCATGCTCCTGAAGCGCTTGCCAGATGGCAGTAAATAGAAAAGATGGTTACCGGGGTGATTTGAGTCTTTGATGATTTTAGCAACTCTGCTTTTGCAGCGTTTGAGGTAGATGTCCTGCAGAGAAGGGAGAGCAGACCCTGAGATGCGCTCAGCTAAGCGCACGACTCTCTGTAGGCACGACTCTCTGTAGAATACTTTTGAGTATATTGTTCATTTTAATGACTTTCCCTGTTTTTTATTTGTTTTAATAACTTTTTGAGATTGTGTTCATGTTCTGGGCTCTTTCAGATTTTATGTATTTTCATGACTTTTTGAGATTCTGTTCGTGTTCATCACTTTTGAGATATTGTTCATTTTCATGACTTTTCCTGTTTTTATTCGTTTTAATAACTTTTTGAGATTGTGTTCATTTTCATGACTTTCCCTGTTTATATTCATTTTCGTGACTTTTTGAGATTCTGTTCGTGTTCATCGCTTTTTGAGATCTTGTTCATTTTCGTGACTTTTTGAGATTCTGTTCGTGTTCATGACTTTGAGATATTGTTCATTTTCATGACTTTTTGAGATTCTGTTCGTGTTCATCGCTTTTTGAGATCTTGTTTATTTTCATGACTTTCCTTTTTTATATAATTTTTTTATTTTTAGAAATTGTTCATTTTTATGATTTTTTGCGATTGTGGTCATGTTCTTGGCTCTTTGAGATTGTTTTCATTTTCATGACTTTCCCTGTTTACATACATTTTTGTGACTTTTTTGAGATATTATTTATGTTCTTGGCTCTTTGAGATTTTGTTCATTTTCATGACTTTCCTTGTTTATATTCATTTTCATGACTTTTTTGAGATATTATTTATGTTCTTGGCTCTTTGAGATTTTGTTCATTTTCATGACTTGCCCTGTTTATATTCATTTTCATGACTTTTTTGAGATATTATTTATGTTCTTGGCTCTTTGAGATTTTGTTCATTTTCATGACTTTCCCTGTTTATATTCATTTTTATGACTTTTTTGAGATATTATTTATGTTCTTGGCTCTTTGAGATTTTGTTCATTTTCATGACTTTCCTTGTTTATATTCATTTTCATGACTTTTTTGAGATATTATTTATGTTCTTGGCTCTTTGAGATTTTGTTCATTTTCATGACTTGCCCTGTTTATATTCATTTTCATGACTTTTTGAGATTCTGTTTGAGACACTTTGGGCCCTTTAGTACCAATTGAGCATCGTTTAAACGCCACAGTCTACCTGAGTATTGTTACTGACCATGTCCATCCCTTTATGACTACAGTGTACCCATCTTCTGATGTACTTCCAGCAGGATAATGCACTATGTCACAAAGCTCAAATCATCTCAGACTGGTTTCTTGAACATGACAATGAGTTCACTTTACTCAAATGGCCTCCACAGTCACCAGATACATTTCACATCTTTACATTTCACTTCTGATTACACCCTGTATAATTTATTATGTGACAAATAAAGAAACCTTGAACCTTGAGATACCAATTCTCTTCGCACCATGGATGTGCAGCTGACAAATCTTGCAGAAAATGCATTATGCTATCATGTCAATATGGCCTAAAATCGCTGAGGAATGTTTCCAACACCTTGTTGAATCTATGCCAAGAAGAATTAAAGCAGTTCTGAAGGCAAAAGAGGGTCCAACCCGGTACTAGCAAGGTATACCTAAATAAAGGGGCCAATGGGTGTATATATGTATGTATGTATGTACACTGCCCTCCAAAAGTTTGGAAACACCCCTGGCAAAGTGTGGTTTTGGACGATATCACACTTCCAAGCTTTACCACAAGCACACTTCCAAGCTGTGCAAATCCTATTTGTAGAGGAAACAGTCAGCTGGCATCATGTCTGTCATGGAATGTCCTCCCTAATCACTCGACCTCAACCCAATTGAGCTACTAGGAACTGGACGGTGATGTGCGTATGAAGTGTCCAACCAATGTGAATCATCTTTGCTCAATCCTTCAGGAGGATTGGAGTAATATGCTTTTACTTTTACATTTACATTTAGCAGACGCTTTTATCCAAAGCGACTTACATTGCATTCAAGGTACAGTTTCTACATTTTATCAGCTCTTGCTTTCCCTGGGAATCGAACCCATGATCTAGGCATTGCTAGCGCCATGCTCTACCAGTTGAGCTACAGGAAATATATCGTCAATGTTAGAATTTAAACATTTTTTGTTTTTTTATTGGTCTTATGAAGCATTCTAATTTGTTGAGATAGTGAATTGTTGGATTTTTGTTAAATGTGAGCCAAAATCATCACAATTAAAATAACCGAAGACTTAAAATACTTCAGTTTGTGTGCATTGACTTTGAGTTGAATTTCTGAAATAAATGAACTTTTCCATGACATTCTAATTTATTGAGATGCACCTGTTTTCCACAGCTTCTCGAACTAGCAAATTAGCAAAGGGCATTTTGTGATGAGCGAGCGGCGCTGAGCATATTGAGCGAGTGGAGTGGAATCTTCAGAAAGGCGCTCTCTGCTCTCGGCTCTTTTGTTATTTTGACATTTGATCTCTACTGACGCTTTGGTTATCTAAGTTGATTAATTGCCCTGATATTGGATAATTTCAATATATTAATTTGGTTTGTTATGCCCTTAATAAAACAATTAATTATATTTCCAGCATTTGGTATTCTTTTGTGTTATGGTATTAAATAGTGGGTTTTGTGTGAACCTTTTATTGGAAGTGTTAATGGTAAAAGTGGTTAGAGCTGGGATAGAGGAAAAAGAGATTTCTCAACGTTCACAATGTTCACATTTATTGTATTACTTTGTTACCTCCACTCTGAATCCCCTAGACTATAATAGTCCAGCGGAAAATATGACCACTCCGCTCCCCGCTACGCTCCTGCTTCACTCCGCTCACATGCTCTGGTTGCAGCAACAGCCGTGTAATGGAAGAGAGAAAGAGGGGAAAAAAGACTCAGGTCGGACTGCGGTGGAGAATTCTGATAAGCAGACAAGGACCGGGCCCGTGCAAGGCTCTATATTCGTTCCCTTGTTTCAACTAAAAGTTCCCCCTCGGCTCGGCGGGCCCCCAATCTGCCCGGGCCCATATGCACCTGGCACCTGCCAGTGGTCTGTAGATAGGGAGTACATGTTATTTAATAATAATCTAATTATACTTTCAGAATTTGTTTTTGTCAAACATAGTCTGTAGGGTAAAATGGCCCCCATGGGGCAATGAGCAATTACTGTAGTTATTCTGTTCTGAACATCAAATCCTTTGTTTTTCTTTAAAATGTATTCTAACTAGTTGGTTGAATACAAATATTTGGACTTTATATTTAAAAATGACCTCAAGTTTATGTCATGAATTTCATGTCATCAGTTAGATAATTAGCTAGCCAGTTAACATCAGTTAACAAATTTTCAAATAGGCTATTATAATTTTGTAATTCATAATTATTGATTATATTATACATATATATTTTTTTATTTTAAGCTAAAACTGCATGTAACACTGATTTTACTGTAAATGTTTAAAGCATATTGCTTTGTATGACTGGGGGTCATTTTACCCCACCTGGAGCAAAATGTCCCCTTGGTACAGATTTCATTTTTGATAAAAATATAATAACATGAAAACTCTATGAACTATGATAACTTCTCAACACACTTAACTTTTGTTTCAAATTAAAAAAAAGAAATACAAAAATAATTACACAGTCCTTAAAGGCTGGGCATTTCCCCCCACTCTACCTTAAGCTTCATGGTGAATACTTCTACACCACTCTTGTCATCATAGAATATAGGGACAATAAAAATGTATCTTGACGTTATCTAGTGGTTATTGTGGGAAGAACAGAAGTAGGCGTTTCCCCGCTCTACTCTAATAACAACATGTTGAGTCCAGCCCTCGGTTTGCCTTGGGTGGAATTAAACGACACATCGGCCATTGGTTATCTTACTCATTATCATATTGATTTTCAAATAAAAGCAACAGAGCTTAAGTTAAATGTCGTTTATTAGCAACAAATCACAGTTATGAATCACTTCTCCCTCACAGTACACAATATGACATAACATACAGTATGTAATTAGACTAATTCGAGACGTAATGTTGGGTTGAGAGAATTTGGTTAACAATGTGGATTTGGAAAAAGGCATGGACATTGTTGCAAAGCACAGTAGACTACCGTTTGAATTATTGTTCAAATATAGGCCTATCAATAATCTTATTTTTAAACATTTTCCATATACCTACATTCAAAATGTATTTAATATTTAAAACACCAATCTCATAACATTATTCATGCAGTTATAATTGTTTGAAGTATCATACAATTATATCACCCTTGCGCTGCATTAAAACTGAAATTATAAAATTACTTTTTCCTGAATCAAATTCAATCAGCAGACAATAGAAGTTGTTGATAAAATATTAAAAGTAAAGAATGTATTTATAAAAATGAGAACATATAATCAATAATTACTCAGAGCAAATTCAAAAATGAGCTAAATAAAAGTGAAAACTAATGAGATGGACCTCTCTCTCCAACTAACAAGAAAGAATAGGTATCGGTAAGGTTTTAATGCTATTAATATTCTTACAATCTTGCTTATTAAACATATTGGAAATAACAGGAAACCATTGAACATAACATGAAACCCATTAGTAGTAGTAGTAACCCTTTATTGTCACTAGTCACAAGTACCAGTGAAATTAGCCATCAACCTGTCCATACATACACAACATACATATATGACAAGGGGGTAGACAGAACAGGAAGACAGGGAATTGAAGAAAAGAATACAGCATAACATGAGGAAGGTGAGGAGAAAAAAAATAACCCCCAGACTATGCTCCTTGGGGAGTACAGTGTGAGAACAGGAAAAACACCTCAGCAACAAAAAGCACATAAACCATAGACACACGACTTTGCCACAGGGGAAGTGATCCAGCTCCAGCAGGCTGCCATCCGGTCCCGCGGCCATTCTCGGCGCTGGTCCCAGACCCGCCTGTCAGGCTGGCGGTTCAAAGCGACGGAGGCGAGGGGAGGTATGTGTGTGTGTGTGTAGTAGTTTATAATCAATGTCTGTAGAATGGGGGAGGAAGCAAGAGCGTCTCACTGCAGTGCCCTTCCCAGGGGTAATTTTTCCAGCAGCAACCTTGGCCAAGGCCACTGTGCGAGGGAGCCAAAAAGATAAGATTGCGATTGTTTTGTCTTAAGGCGAGTAACCGCATTCCAATTCCACGGCTACTCTCTCTGTCCATTCTGGTCTCCAATATCAATTTTCCTTTGCAAAGCCGTGAGCTTCTCCATGATAGAATCCATATTGCGTTGATAGTCTCAGTCTCAATGTTGACCGCTCTTCCCACTGCTTCAGTCATGACGGGCAGCCTTGTGAGGCTTTGGACAGCTGTCAATGTCCTCCACGGAAAGAGCCGCTAGACATACGATCCGCCACCTCTCCCACGCGTCCATCGTATAGCAGGCTGCAAACGTTCCGTCAGGGCAGTCAGGTTCCCGCGAACCCAAGCTTCTCGTCGAGAAGATGGTGTCAATTGCGATGAGAGACCAGTTGATCAAATCCATAATCTTTCAGTTCGGAGAGCCGTGCAGAGAGAGTCTCTCAATAGATGAGACGAGACAAGAGAGCAAGCAGGGAAAATAAGGGCGAGGACGGGGAGTGAAAAAAATGCGACCGCCTCCGTTGAGTGCCAAAAGAAGAGTAACTAAAATTATATAAATTACACAATGAAGCAAAATAATATACAAGAATAAAAGATTTTGACATTGTTCTTTGAGGAGGAACTCCACCTTTGAGCTGATCTGAATCGGAGTTGAATCTGCTGGTTTTGAAGATGAAGATGAACTTTATTCACTCTGAAAACTTTAAATAATGTTTCTTTGTCATATTGCTTGTAATTTCTGGTTAGAACAGATTTATCCAGATTATATTTCATTGCTTGATGCGCTACTGTGTCAAATCTGGTGAAGATTATCTACTTACTGTGATTGTGTTTTGTATGACTGTGTAGAGAAGATGAATTATTGAAACACTTCCCACATGCAGTGCAGTCATACGGTTTCTCTCCAGAGTGAATCCTCTCATGTGTTTTCAGATGTACTGTCTGAATGAATCTCTTGTCACAGTGTGAACACTTATAAGGTTTCTCTCCAGTGTGGATCCTCTCATGTGTTTTCAGATGTGGTATTTGATTGAATCTCTTGTCACAGTGTGAACACTCGTAAGGTTTCTCTCCAGTGTGAATCCTCTCATGTGTTTTCAGATGTGGTATTTGATTGAATCTCTTGTCACAGTGTGAACACTTGTAAGGTTTCTCTCCAGTGTGAATCCTCTTGTGCAGTTTTAAACAGTATGCTGTAGTAAAAATCTTCTCACACTCAAAGCACATGTACTCTCTCACACCAGTGTGCATTTTCAGATGTTTTTTTAAATATTGTAAACATGAAAAACTCTTTCCACACAAATAGCATGAATGTGGCTTCTCCTTTGTATGAACTTCCAGGTGTTTCTTCAGGTTTGAAGCACTCAAAAATGTTTTTCCACATTGATCACATGCATGCATTTTCTCTCCAGTGTGGATCCTCTCATGTGTTTTCAGATGTGCTATTTGATTGAATCTCTTGTCACACTGTGAACACTTATAAGGTTTTTCTCCAGTGTGGATCCTCTGGTGCAGTTTTAAACAGTATGCTGAAGGAAATGTATTTTCACACTCAAAGCACGTGTACTCTCTCACAACAGTGTGAATTTTTTGATGTATTTTCAAACTTTGCAGACGTGAAAAACTCTTTCCACACAAACAACATGAATGTGGTTTCTCCTTTGTATGAACTTTCATGTGATTCTTAAGGTTTGATGATAGTGAGAAACTCTTCCCACACTGATCACAAGTGAACGGTTTCTCTCCAGTATGAACTCTCATGTGAAGCTCAAGACTTCTTTTGCGTGTGAAACTCTTCCCGCACTGATCACAAGTGAACGGTTTCCCTCCAGTATGAACTCTCATGTGAGTCTCAAGATAATATTTGCATCTGAAACTCTTTCCACACTGATCACAAGTGAATGGTTTCTCTCCCGTATGAACTCTCATGTGATAATCAAGATGATATTTGTTTCTGACACTCTTTCCGCACTGAGTGCAGGTGAAAGATTTATTGGCTCTTCCTTTCATTACATCTTTCTGTTTGTGTTTTTCTCCACATTTGACATGATTATTCTCCTCTAATTCACTCAACTCATTTTTCTCATTATCTTCAATCAACTCTGAAACAAAAGTAAAAACAAAATGTTCATTAACTCGTAAAAAACTAATAAATAAAAAAACAAAGGATATAAAATGAACCCTGATATAACAGTGGAAAGTATACAATTGCATTACAACATTTTGATCATATTGCTGTAACTTTATTAATTATATGTCCCTGAAACTTTCCTTGAATGAGGTACACTGATCCTCAAATTATTAGTTTTCAATCAACACAAACTGAAAACAAAAAACAAATAGGCGAGTAGGAAAAATAGTCCAACAACACTGTCGAATCCAAAATATATAAAGATGCAATCCCGCTCTCCATCACGACTTGCTAAATATTGACATTTATTGTTATAAGCACAAGCAACGGTTCGGTCAACTAAGCTTCACTAGACATAAATTATTAGTTTAAAAATATTATGGGCACAAATCTCATGTTTTTATAGGTAAAGCTATTAAATACATTTGATCAAAAACATGAAGGATCTGAGGATCCACAAATACAAACTGTGTGTTGCATCAAATGACCATGTTGTGTTTTTCTTTTTTTTTTATTAATTTATAATAATTAGCCATTTATTTAATTTATTGTTTGATTATTTTTTAGCATGTATATCATTTTATGATTTTATTTATTCATTTATTATTTTATGATGTTTTTATATTTTGTATTTCTTATTTTCCTTGTTTATGCATTTCCATTGTTAAACTGATGATTGTGAGGTTTAATTAACTGTTTTGTTTGAATGAATAAGAGATGATTTATGATTCCATGTTTATGGAAATTCAAGGTTTATGGGATGTTGTGTTTGGTAAAACACTGCTTGGATTTGTGCTGGTCAGACGAAGTCTGAGTATTGAATCATATGAAAACTAGATTAATCAATAAGCTTCGCTCCTTTTTATCATCTTCACTTCATCTCCTGCTTCTGGTCTTCTCTGTCTTTGCTCAGTCATCTTCTAGGTTAACAGAAGACTATTAATACAGTTTTGATATCAGACAATACTTGATGTTAATGGATTTTAAAACTCTAGTCTACCACATCCAGTTCTCAAAAATATTGTGAACAAATATTATGTTAGTGTTTTATGTTTATTTTAGTGACTTAAATATTTGTATTATTTCTTTTCACTAACCAAGCATAAACTTTTTCTCAAAAACGCAAACATGTATGCTAGTAATGCTACATTCATGGTGTCTATGTATTATAGTAGCACAGTTTGTGCTGATTACAGTGCAATTAGACTTTAGTCATTAATATGTTTTGAAGATACTGAAAAACGGCACACATGCCAAAACTACTCCAGGGCCCAAAACCCCCTCAGACCCCAGAAGATTAATGCTTTGTGTGTACCACAAAAAGTCATTACAGATGAATGAAGAATAAACACCAACCTCCTTGTTCCTCGTGTTTTATTATCCATGTTTCTGGTTCCTCGTGTTTTATTCTCCAGGGTTCTGGTTCCTCGTGTTTTATTCTCCATGTTTCTGGTTCCTCGTGTTTTATTCTCCAGGTTTCTGGTTCCTCATGTTTTATTCTCCAGGGTTCTGGTTCCTCGTGTTTTATTCTCCATGTTTCTGGTTCCTCGTGTTTTATTCTCCAGGTTTCTGGTTCCTCATGTTTTATTCTGCAGGTTTCTGGTTCCTCTTGTTTTATTCTGCAGGTTTCTGGTTCCTCGTGTTTTATTCTGCAGGTTTCTGGTTCCTCGTGTTTTATTCTGCAGGTTTCTGGTTCCTCTTGTTTTATTCTCCAGGTTTCTGGTTCACTTGTCTTCTCTTCATGCTCTTCTTTAACAAACACCATCTTCACAGCACCAGATCTCAGTTCAGATGATACTCCTCCAGATATTCCTGCTTGCTTCAAAACTTAGTCACAACTCTGAGGACGAGAATATTACAGGTGTTTACTGACCTGATTCAAAAACTTCCTTTCCTATTTACAGAAATAACATTTCTAAAAGTTTGTACTAAGCCAGCATCATGACAAAACAACAGAGAGTGTGGTGAAACTAAACTTCTTCCTCTGAGGTTTAATGGTGTTTGGCAAATAAACGCATGTGTTTTAGTGCCACCCGCTGGACTGGAGTCAAATACAACTTGAATTTAACAAACACAAAATGTTCCAATCATGCTTATAAATTAACTTAAAGAAACTAAACAAAATATAACCACTTTGCCATTAAGAACCTAAACTGAACTTTTTTAATGACTGCAACCAGAGCTTGTGAGCAAAGCGAAGCGGTGTATCGCTCCGCTCAATATTCTGCTTTGTGGGCATGCGCTCCACTCAGTCGCTCACAGACAAAGCAAGCACTCCGCTAATGTTCCGCTCACACTCACCGGTAAACCAAATCCTGCTCAGATCATGCTCTCACATTACATTTCTCCAGTAGGCCTAATTATATATAGTTTTTTCAGTTCATAATGAAATTGAAAAAATGTCTCAATTAAAGCAGTAGTCCGATAAGTAACGGTTATGATTCAGGGTGACGTTTAGCTTGTAGAATTGTATACATTTAAATGTATTAAATTCCAATTATTAATTTAAAAACGTGTCTTGTTTTTGAAGCCACTTGGCAAACCTTTGTAAAAAAAAAATAACTGAAAATGTATACTTTTCCATGAAAACACAGCTTCAGTTATTGTGCAACAGAACCTTCAAAACACGCACGTAAATAAAAGTTTGTAGCGTAAATAAAATAAACACACTTTCTAAAATTAAAATAGACCTAAATTATGGGGAAATACGGTCTATTAAAACGTCTGTCAATCTTCACATGATTTTGTAGCTGAGACTAATAGCTTAGACAAACTATTACTTAGCCAATTCCACAGATTATCAAACTAGCAAATTAGCAAAGGGCATTTTGGGATGAGCGAGCGGAGTGTGATCTTCAGAAAGGTGCTCTCCGCTCTGAAGGAAATATGACCGCTACGCTCCCCTTTCCGCTCCCGCTCCACTCCGCTCACATGCTCTGGCTGCAACAGCAGCTGTGTAATGGAAGAAAGAAAGAGAGGAAAAAAGACTCAGGTCAGACGGATAATTCTGATAAGCTGTCAGACAAGGACCGGGCCCGTGCAAGACTCTATATTCGTTCCCTTGTTTCAATTAAAAGTTCCCCCTCGGCTCGGCGGGCCCCCAATCTGCCCGGGCCCATATGCATCTGCATACCTTGCATTCACAGACGCTACGCCACTGGCCTGTAGATAGCCAGTTACTTAATAAAAATCGAATTATACTTTCAGATTTTTTTTTTCTCAAACATAGTCTGTTGGGTAAAACTGCCAAGGGGCAATGAGCAATTACTGTAGTTATTCAAATCAAATCAAATCAAATCAAATCACTTTTATTGTCACATCACCACAGCACAAGTGCCTTGGTGAGTGAAATTCTTATGAGCGTGCTCCAGACAGTGCAGAAAAACAACAGACAATTTACCTATGGACAGACAGTGCAAAAAAAAACAACAGACAATTTACATATGGACAGACAGTGCAAAAAAACTGCACTGGAGCATTTACAGTGCTCCAGACAGTGCAAAAAAACAACAACAGCAATTTACATATGGACAGACAGTGCAAAAAAGCAACAGCAATTTACATATGGACAGTACATATTTACAGACTGTACAGAAGACAATGTGCAAAATACACATACATATACTCAGTACACAGTGTACTATAAAGACATACTTAATTATCAATGACACATTATACACCATATGGGCACATCTACATTATGTACAGTATCTATACATAATGTGTATATGTGTATGCATAGTAATAATGTGAGATGCAACAGATTATAAATTAACAGCAGATTGGTTGGTTGAGCAGCAGATAGATGTGCAAAGGTGCAACAGATTATGCATATGCAGTGTCGTGGGTGTTCATTGTATGGTGTCCAGTGATAGCAGATAGGTTGTGATTAGTGCAGTGTGTGCGTGTAGTCCAGTTGAGCGGTGTTAAAGTGCAGTGCATGGCATGTTGTGTGAGTGGGAGTGTGATGTAAGTGAGTTATTTGTGACTGTTCATTAGCCTGATAGCCTGAGGGAAAAAGCTGTCCCTCAGTCGGCTAGTGCGGGATCGGATGCTGCAGAGAGAGCAGTCTGTGGGACGGGTGGCTGGAGTCTTTGATAATCCTCCGGGCTTTCCTTGTACACCGCCTGGTGTAGATATCCTGGAGGGAGGGAAGCTCACCTCCAACAATGTGGCGGGCAGTTCGCACGACCCTTTGCAGAGCCCTGCGGTTGCCAGCGGTGCTGTTTCCAAACCAGGCGGTGATACAGCCGGTCAGGATGCTCTCCACAGTGCAGGTGTAGAAGGACCTGAGGATTCTGGGGCTCGTTCCAAACTTCCTCAGCCGTCTCAGGAAGAAGAGACGCTGATGTGCCTTCTTCAGCACTGCATCTGTGTGAGCAGACCATGTGAGATCCTCAGTGATGTGAACGCCGAGGAACTTAAAGCTGCTCACCCGCTCCACAGGTGTCTTGTCGATGGTGATGGGTGTGTGTTCTCTGCTCTGTCTCCTGTAATCCACCACCAGCTCCTTGGTCTTGTCGATGTTGAGTGAGAGGTGGTTCTCCTGACACCATTTAGTCAGGGTACTCACCTCCTCTCTGTAGGCCGTCTCATCGTTGTCGGTGATCAGGCCTATCACCGTTGTGTCATCAGCAAATTTGACGATGACATTGGAGCTGTGTGTAGCTGTACAGTCGTGTGTGTACAGGGAGTACAGGAGTGGGCTGAGGACGCAACCCTGCGGTGCACCAGTGTTGAGGATCAGGGGGGATGATGTGTTGTTGCCCATTCTGACCACCTGACTTCTGCCTGTCAGGAAGTCCAGGATCCAGCTGCACAGAGATCTGTTCAGTCCTAGAGTCTGGAGCTTCGCAACCAGTGTGGCAGGCACTATGGTGTTAAATGCCGAACTATAATCCACGAACAGCATCCTCACATAGGTGTTTTTATTTTCCAGGTGGGAGAGAGCAGTGTGCAGGGTGAAGGCAATAGCATCGTCTGTGGAACGGTTACTGCGGTATGCAAATTGTAGTGGGTCCAGTGAAGCAGGCAGCACAGAGCAGATGTGTTCTCTGATGAGCTTCTCAAAACACTTGCTGAAGATGGGGGTCAGAGCAACGGGCCTCCAGTCATTCAAGCATGTGATTTTGTTTTTCTTTGGTATGGGGACAATGATGGATTTTTTGAAGCATGAGGGAACCACAGACAGAGAGAGGGACAGATTGAAAATATCTGTAAAAACCCCGGCTAGCTGGAAAGCGCATGCTTTGAGCACACGGCCTGGTATCCCATCTGGGCCTACGGCTTTACGGATGTTCACCCGTTTGAAGGATCGGGTTACATCCGCGACAGAAAGGGTGAGTGGACTGACCTCTTCTGCTGCAGTCGCGGCAGCGCTCTCTGTGTGTGCGGTGTTATCAGCCTCGAACCGAGCATAAAAGGTGTTGAGCTCATCCGGTAGAGAGGCGGCAATGTTCACAGTAGCCGGTTTATTCCCTTTAAAGCCTGTGATGTTGTTGATGCCCTGCCACATGCTTCTTGGGTTATTGTTGTTGAAGTGTTCTTCAACTTTGTTTTTATAAGTTCGTTTGGCTGCTTTGATGGATCTCCTGAGATCGTAACTGGCTTGTTTCCGATCGTCAGAGTTTCCGGATTTAAAGGCAGATGTCCGCGCTGACAAGGCTGATCGAACATTGCTGTTAATCCACGGTTTTTGGTTGGGGTAGATGCGGATGGTTTTGGTCGGAACTACATCGTCTATACACTTCCTGATGAAACACGTGACCGTATCTGAATACGCCTCTATGTCGTCTTCAGACGCTGCCCGGAACATGTCCTAGTCCACGTGATCAAAACAGTCCTGTAGTATAGCGTCCGATTGGTCAGACCAGCAATGAACTGTCCTGAGAGCGGGTGCTTCACGCTTCAGTTTCTGCCTATAAGCAGGCAGGAGCAGAACGGAAGAGTGATCCGATTTGCCGAAAGGTTGGCGGGGGAGGGACTTGTATGCGTCCCGGAAGGGGGAGTAACAGTGGTCGAGTGTGCGATCTCCACGCGTGTTGATGGTGACGTGTTGAAAGTATTTTGGAGCTATTGTTCTGAAGTTGGCTTTATTAAAGTCCCCTGTGACAACAAAAGCTGCATCTGGGTGCACGGTTTCCTGCTCACATATATTCCTGTACAGTTCCTTGAGTGCCTGGTCTGTGTTGGCTTGGGGGGGGATATAAACAGCCGTGATTATGATCGCTGTAAATTCCCTCGGTAGCCAGAACGGTCGACACAGAAGCGTATGAAATTCCAGATCAGGGGAGCAGAAGGATTTAATAGAGTGTATGTTCCTTTCATCACACCACGAGTTGTTAATATAGAAACACACACCTCCACCTCTGCTTTTCCCTGTGAGCTCCTTTGTTCTATCCGAGCGGTGCACGGAGAAGCCCGTGAGCTCGATGGCTGAGTCTGGAACAATAGCAGACATCCAGGTTTCTGTGAGGCAAATAACACAGCAGTCCCTTGTTTCTCGTTGGTATGAGATGCGCGCCCGCAGTTCACAGAGTTTGTTATCCAGTGACTGAACGTTGGCCAGTAAAATGGTTGGAAGAGGAGGTCGGAAAGCACGGCGTCTCAATCTGATGAGAACGCCAGCTCTTTTTCCTCGTTTTCGGCGGCGGCGTTTCCTCGATTTCGCAACCCACACAAAGGGCTCTGACGCGGTGTCTGTGAACACTCCACCGGCATTCAGAAACTCAAAGTCCGGTTTGCGTTGCGCGACGGAGGAACCAATGTTCAAAAGCGTGTCTCTATCGTAGACAGTTATACTAACAACATCTAACACATAAAACAACAAAAAAACAAATAAAACATACGAAAAACTGCAAAGTTTTCCCGGAGCACGCAACACGGCTGCCATCCTCGGCGCCATCTTGCCATCTTGCCATCTATTCTGTTCTGAACATCAAATCCTTTGTTTTTCTTTAAAATGTATTCTAACTAGTTGGTTGAATAAAAATATTTGGACTTTATATTTAAAAATGACATGTAATTAATTTAATTTCATCAGGTAGATAGTTGTCTAGCCAGTTAACAAATTTTCAAATGGGCTAATATAATTTTGTAATTCATAATTATTGATTATATTATACATATATATATATTTTATTTTAAGCTAAAACTGCATGTAGCACTGATTTTACTGTAAATGTTTAAAACAAATTGCTTTGTATGACTGGGGGTCATTTTACCCCACCTGTAGCAAAATGTCCCCTTGGTACAGATTACATTTTTTTATAAAAATATAATGAAACTTGAAAACTCTATGAACTATGATAACTTCTCAACACACAACTTTTGTTTCAAATTAAAACAAAGAAATACAAAAATAATTACACAGTCCTTAAGGGCTGGGCATTTCTCCCCACTCTACCTTAAGCTTCATGGTGAATACTTCTACACCACTCTTGTCATCATAGAATATAGTGACAATAAAAATGTATCTTGACATTATCTAGTGGTTATTGTGGGAAGAACAGAAGTAGGCGTTTCCCCGCTCTACTCTAATAACAACATGTTGAGTCCAGCCCTCGGTTTGCCTTGGGTGGAATTAAACGACACATCGGCCATTGGTTATCTTACTCATTATCATATTGATTTTCAAATAAAAGCAACAGAGCTTAAGTTAAATGTCGTTTATTAGCAACAAATCACAGTTATGAATCACTTCTCCCTCACAGTACACAATATGACATAACATACAGTATGTAATTAGACTAATTCGAGACGTAATGTTGGGTTGAGAGAATTTGGTTAACAATGTGGATTTGGAAAAAGGCATGGACATTGTTGCAAAGCACAGTAGACTACCGTTTGAATTATTGTTCAAATATAGGCCTATCAATAATCTTATTTTTAAACATTTTCCATATACCTACATTCAAAATGTATTTAATATTTAAAACATCAATCTCATAACATTATTCATGCAGTTATAATTGTTTGAAGTATCATACAATTATATCACCCTTGCGCTGCATTAAAACTGAAATTATAAAATTACTTTTTCCTGAATCAAATTCAATCAGCAGACAATAGAAGTTGTTGATAAAATATTAAAAGTAAAGATTGTATTTATAAAAATGAGAGCATATAATCAAAAATTACTCAGAGCAAATTCAAAAATGAGCTAAATAAAAGTGAAAACTAATGAGATGGACCTCTCTCCAACTGACTTACAAGAAAGAATAGGTATCGGTAAGGTTTTAATGCAATAAATATTCTTACAATCTTGCTTATTAAACATATTGGAAATAACAGGAAACAATTGAACATAATATGAAATCCATAAGTAACTAAAATGATATAATTAACATCATGAATTAAAATGATATACAAGACTAACATTTTTGGACATTGTTCTTTGGAGAGGAACTCCATCTTTGAGCTGATCTGAATCGGAGTTGAATCTGCTGGTTTTGAAGATGAAGATTAACTTTATTCACTGTGAAAACTTTAAATAATGTTTCTTTGTCATATCGCTTGTAATTTCTGGTTAGAACAGATTAATCCAGATTATATTTCATTGCTTGATGCGCTACTGTGTCAAATCTGGTGAAGATGATCTACTTACTGTGATTGTGTTTTGTATGACTGTGTAGAGAAAATGAATTATTGAAACACTTCCCACATGCAGTGCAGTGATACGGTTTCTCTCCAGTGTGAATCCTCTCATGTGTTTTCAGATGTACTGTCTGAATGAATCTCTTGTCACAGTGTGAACACTTGTAAGGTTTCTCTCCAGTGTGAATCCTCTCATGTGTTTTCAGATGTGCTATCTGATTGAATCTCTTGTCACAGTTTGAACACTTATAAGGTTTCTCTCCAGTGTGAATCCTCTCATGTGTTTTCAGGTCTCCTGACTGACTGAATCTCGTCACAGTGTGAACACTTATAAGGTTTTTCTCCAGTGTGAATCCTCTCATGTGTTTTCAGGTCTCCTGACTGACTGAATCTCTTGTCACAGTGTGAACACTTATAAGGTTTTTCTCCAGTGTAAATCCTCTCATGTGTTTTCAGATGTACTATTTGATTGAATCTCTTGTCACAGTGTGAACACTTGTAAGGTTTCTCTCCAGTGTGAATCCCTTTGTGCACTTTTAAACAGTATGCTGTAGTAAAAGTCTTCTCACACTCAAAGCACATGTACTCTTTCACACCAGTGTGCATTTTCAGATGTTTTTTTAAATATTGTAAACATGAAAAACTCTTTCCACACAAATAGCATGAATGTGGTTTCTCCTTTGTATGAACTTTCATGTGATTCTTAAGGTTTGATGATCGTGAGAAATTCTTCCCACACTGATCACAAGTAAACGGTTTCTCTCCAGTATGAACTCTCATGTGAACATCAAGACTACTTTTGCGTGTGAAACTCTTTCCACACTGATCACAAGTGAACGGTTTCTCTCCAGTATGAACTCTCATGTGAAGCTCAAGACTTCTTTTGCATGTGAAACTATTCCCGCACTGATCACAAGTGAACGGTTTCTCTCCAGTATGAACTCTCATGTGAAGCTCAAGACTTCTTTTGTGTGTGAAACTCTTTCCGCGCTGAGTGCAGGTGAAAGATTTCTTGGCTCTTCCTTTCATTACATCTTTCTCTTTGGGTTTTCCTCCACGTTTGACATGATTATCCTCCTCTAATTCACTCAACTCATTTTTCTCATTATCTTCAATCAACTCTGAAACAAAAGTAAAAACTAAATTTTCAATAACTCGTAAAAAAAAAAAAAAAAAAAAAAAAAAAAAAAAGGACATAAAATGAACCCTGATATAACAGTGGAGAGTATACAATTGCATTACAACATTTTGATCATATTGCTGTAACTTTATTAATTATATGTCCCTGAAACTTTCCTTGAATGAGGTACACTGATCCTCAAATTATTCGTTTTCAATCAACACAAACTGAAAACAAAAAACAGATAGGCGAGTAGGAAAAATAGTCCAACAACACTGTCGAATCTAAAATATATAAAGATGCAATCCCGCTCTCCATCACGACTTGCTAAATATTGACATTTATTGTTATAAGCACAAGCAACGGTTCGGTCAACTAAGCTTCACTAGACATAAATTATTAGTTTTAAAATATTATGGGCACAAATCTCATGTTTCTATAAGGAAAGCTATTAAATACATTTCATCAACAACATGAATGATCTGAGGAACCACAAATACAAACTGTGTGTTCCATTATATGACCATGTTGTGTTTTTTTTATTTTTATTAATTTATAATACTTTATTAATATAATAATTTATAATAATTAGCCATTTATTTAATTTATTGTTTGATAATTTTTTAGCATTTATATAATTTTATGATTTTATTTATTCATTTATTATTTTATGATGTTTTTACATTTTGTATTTCTTATTTTCCTTGTTTATGCATTTCCATTGTTAAACTGAAGATTGTGAGGTTTAATTAACTGTTTTGTTTGAATTAATAGGAGATGATTTATGATTTCATGTTTATGGAAATTCAAGGTTTATGGGATATTGTGTATAAACACCAACCTCCTTGTTCCTCTTGTTTTATTCTCCAGGTTTCTGGTTCACTCGTGTTCTCTTCATGCTCTTCTTTAACAAACACCATCTTCACAGCAGCAGATCTCAGTTCAGATGATACTCCTCCAGATATTCCTGCTTGCTTCAAAACTTAGTCACAACTCTGAGGACGAGAATATTACAGGTATTTACTGACCTGATTCAAAAACTGCCTTTTCCTATTTACAGAAATAACATTTTTTAAAGTTTGTACTAAGCCAGCATCATGACAAAACAACAGAGAGTGCGGTGAAACTAAACTTCTTCGTCTGAGGTTTAATGGTGTTTGGCAAACAAACGCATGTATTTTAGCGCCACCCGCTGGACTGGAGTGAAGCGGCAAGACGAGGGAAATAACACGGGGGAAATTACTTAAATCAAATCACTTTTATTGTCACATCACCACAGCACAGCACATGTGCCTTGGTGAGTGAAAATCTTGAGAGCGTGCTCCAGACAGTGCAGAAACAATTAACATAAAGACAGTACATACACCATATTGCCAAAAGTATTGGGTCATGCCCTTAAATTAAAGGTTTGACTACTTTAGTAATTTCCATGAGTACAAATCTTGATGTTTAAGCATATAATGAAATTCTAGGGAATTGTGTGCTTCTAATTGTATATCATCAGTTTGGACAGGACCCTTTTCTATTCTATGCAGACCTTGAGCCAAAAACTCATCACCAAACACCAATGACTTGTACAGTGGTGGACAAAATACACAGATCAAGTACTTGAGTAAAAGTACAGATACGTATAATAAAATATTACTCCAGTAAAAGTAAAAGTACTGCTTTTTCAATTTTACTCGAGTGAAAGTACAAAAGTACTCAATTTTTTATGTACTTAAGTAAAAAAGTACTGATAGACAGATTTATTTTGCAATTTTATATAGACTACTTTATTTAATTTTATATTAACACATATTTTTATAATCATACTGCCCAAAATACCTGTTTTTTCCCCCCAAAATAACCACTATATAGAGTCAAGATATATATTTTGTTGATATGGACTACGTTGATGAGAGTGTTGTAGTAATGTTCACTGTGAAGCTTACACTGCCATGTACCTGAGAGAAAACAGATTTCACCATCTAATTTTCACCAGTAAGAAAAAGGTGTTTTAGAACTTGTTGTTTTGCAGAACTTCAGTTATATATGACATGAGAATTAGGCCTGAAATTAGGAAGAACATTTTAAAGAAAATCTAATTATATTTTCATAATGATTTTTTTTCTTCTCAAACCTTGTCTTTGGTGTAAAAACACCCCTGGCCCAATGCCCCCAGAGGGCATCACTTACCACTCTGATAATTACTGTAGTTACTATGTTCTGAACATCACATCCTTTCTTTTTCCCTCAGATGGAATCTATCTAGGTGGCTGAATAAAGATATTTGGACTTTATATCTAAAAATTTCCTCAACTTAACACCAGCAAGCTTGTTAGCTAGACAGTTAGCATTAGCTAACGATATTTACTTATTTTCAGTATGGTTATGAATAAACATTCATATCTGTCTACTCGGCTAGTTGATCTAAACAATATAAAAATGTATACTGTTGATAAACAATATAAAAACAGACGTCATATAGGTCTAAATGCATAGCATTTTAATAAAACTGCGAACGTTACGGGGAATATGAACGTGCATGAGTTATTTTATTTAATCTGTGTTATTTTAATGTTTTGTTTTTGACCTAAAACATAACGTTAGAGACACTGATGTTGATCTGTCTGCATTCAAGCATTTCAGTGGGCTTAAATAGATCACCTTTTACAGCAGATTTAGTTCACAAACAACTGACAGCTTTGACCTAAATATTATTTTCAGTTACAATAATTAATCCTAATATTCGACATCAGTAACTTACTTTTCACAGCATCAGTAGCGCGCGCTCACAAGATCTCCCGGTTCTTTACTTGTGAGTTCAGTTCACTGAAGAAGACTCGCTCTAAACGGATCATTTGAATCAGTGAGTTTTCGACTCGAGAACAGCTGCAATCGGATCATTGCAATTCATAAATGAATCGTTTGTTGCGATTTGCGAACCGATTGAACAGGTTCATTGAAAAGAATCAGTTTGTTCATGAATCAGACACCGCTTCTGCGTCTCGGAGCACGTGATGTATTATAAGGAGTAACTAAGTTGTTTTACTTCGTTACTGACCACCACTGAGATTCACACCCTAAAGAAAAAGGCACTTCCAAACTGTAGCAACAAAGATGGAAACATAATTCATGTACTTTAAAATTATATGTCCACCTCTATTGCAACAGTTTTGAAGTGAATGAAATGACTGTACCTATATGTACAAGTCATTGGTGTTTGGTGATACATTTTTGGCTCAAGGTCTGCATTTAAAGTCACACCAGAGGTGTTCAGATTGGATTAGGACTTGTCTTTCTGCAGACCAATCAAGTTATTCCACACTGACTGAATCATCATTTCTCTTTGATCCTTGTCTTATACACAAAGGCGCTGTCATGTTAGAATAGAAAAGGGTCCTGTCCAAACTGTTGCTATAAAATTAGAAGCACACAATTCCCTAGAATATCATTTTATGCTTAAACATAAAGATTTGTATTCATGGAAATTACTAAAGTAGTCAAACCTTTCATTAGAAGGGGGTGACCCAATACTTTTGGCAAGGTTCAAGGTTTTTTTATTCGTTACATACTCAATTATACAGGATATAATCAGTAGTGAAATGTAAGTCAGGTCAGGTCCCGCTCAATGGACAGTGCAAAATATGTAACATAACACAAGAGAATATACATAAATATAGGTAAAAAATAAAATAATAAGAACAAATAAAGAGTCAATTGTGCAATAAAATTAAATGTGCAATACAGTATACTGTGGACTTAATAAATAATAATATAAGCAGGGATGTGCAAGAGGAATGTGCAAACAGGTTGTACCGGGTATACACATAGCAGCAATACAGATGATGGAGAATAGTGAATATTTTACAGTTTATTAAATTGAGGCTTGTAAATGTTATTAGACCGAGTTTGAGTTTAGCCTGAGGGAAGAAGCTCCTCCTAAGTCTCTCACGTTCAGAGAGATACAGTTGTCCTGGCACCATGATGTAAGTCTCTCTACCTCATCCAAGTATGCGGTCTCATCATTGTTGGAAATGAGGCCCAGAACCAAAGTATCATCAGCTAATTTAACAATAGAATTGGAGCTGTGAGAGGACACGCAGTTGTGTATGTAGAGAGAGTAGAGCAGGGGACTCAGGACACAACCCTGTGGGGCTCCTATGTTCAGGGTTATGGAGTTGGAGGTGAACGCGACAATTTTCACCACTTGAGGTCTGCCGGTGAGGAAATCTTGAATCCAGTCACAGAGAGAAGAATTTAGGCCGAGGTCTGTGAGTTTAACAGCTAGCTTGATGGGGACTATAGTATTGAAAGCTGAGCTATAGTCGATGAAAAGCAGCCTTACATAGTTGCCATTTTTGCTGTCAATGTGTGTAAGGGAAGAGTGCAGGACCTGAGAGATGACATTGTCATTAAACCTATTTGGGCGGTAGGCAAACTGAAGAGGGTCCAAAGTAGAAGGGATGGAGGAGCAAATATAGTGTACTTACAGATTTATAGTGATGACAATATGCAAAATATACATACATATACTCAGTACACACAGTGTACTATTAGACATACTTAGTTATCAATAAACATTATTCACCGTATGAACACATTCTACATTTTGTACACTGATCAGTGGATGTTTTGAGTTTGAGCTCTGTTAAGTTGATTATTTATTGTATATTCTATCTTAAAATAAATGTTATACAGCATAATTTTCGTTTCTATAACGTGTGGAAATATCCCCCATCACATTCTGCAACAAAAACAATCAGATCGCTTTGTTATCATGAGTTTTATTTATATTTCCAGAGTCCGCTATTAGCTCATAGCCCGTTAGCATCGCGGCTGCCGGCCCGCTAACACAGCTAATACCCTATTTACACACATTTTCCATTGTTTCACTGTTACTTGCTTTAATGGCAGATTTGTGTCTACCTTTGTGTGCAGGTGAGGACATGTTCGAGCTGCATCTGGTGCAGCTGGAGGGCGTGGAGAGGCAGATTCATGAGTTGCTTGGGAAGCAGGCCCAGCTGAGGGAGCAGAGAGCAACGCTGGAAACATCCTGGGCTGATGCCCACAAGTCCGGGGTAAGTATGCAGCACGCTGCTAACACTCCCACCACCTCCATTCCATGTGTTTCTCTGCACTGGCCCCGTGCACCCGGGATGCGATCTTCCATGATGTTCTTCACTCCAGCACCGGGAAACCACGGACCCTGGGTTCAACAGCGGAAGAAGCGATCCAGGCCGCGGAAGACAACCTCCTCGCCTCCCCTCTTCAAGATTTCCTCCCACAACCGCTTCACTCCTCTAATGGGACACGATGCTGTGATTGTCGGAGACTCCATCGTCCGGCACGTCCGTGCTACGTTAGTAAAAGGTAAAGTGTACACTCACTGTTTCCCTCGTGCTCATGTTCTTGATGTTTCTGTGCAGATACCCGCGATCCTGAAAGGCGACGAGAGCATTGGATCGGTCGTGCTGCATGCGGGGGTGAATGACACCAAGCTGCAGCAGATGGAGACACTGAAGAAGGACTTCAGGAGCCTGATCGAGACAGTACACAGCACATCACCCGTGACGACGATCATTGTGTCAGGACCTCTTCCCACGTATCAACGAGAACACAAAAGGTTTAGGAGACTTTGCTTTAAACTAATGGTTGTTGACATTGTGTAAAGACCAGAAACTGCTCTTTGTTAATAATTGGAAGTTTTTCTGGGAGCGTCCTAGGATTTTCCATGCTGATTGCCTGCACCCAGTAGAGTCAGAGCAGAACTCCTGTCGGACAACATCTCCAGGACGCTACGCTCCATCTGACTAGTAAGCCAATTCTCAAATAACTACTATGACTTTTGTTCTTCCCACTTAAATGATAGAAGTACTTGCAGTGCCCAATCTATACAGACTGTGTCTGTTGCCCGTGTGGGCAAAATATTAATTTAATGCAGAATCTAGAAAAAATCTGAACTTGATTAAACCAGAAAAATGCAAAATAAATGAACAAAAACAATCGTTAAATCTTGGGCTCCTAAACAATTTTAGTAACTTATTAAGAAATGCCCTATGGTATTTTTTATGTTGTACTATCTGTTTTCTAAATTGCACTAAGGGGAGTTGCATTGTAATTTCGTTGTATTTTAATACAATGACAATAAACTGAACTGAATTAAGTCACTCTCACCAAAAACAGTTATTGTAAATTAAATGATCACAGATAATAATTTTGATGTACTCTGTCTAACTTAAACCTGGCTTGAACCAAATTATTATATTGGTCTAAATGAATATACTCCACCAAGCTACTGTTATAAGCATGAAACTCGTCAGACTGGTCTTGGTGGCGGTGTTGCAACAATATACAGGTGCATCTCAATAAATTAGCTCATAGCCCAAGTTGCTTGAAGTCCCGTGTTAAGTTTCCACAGTCTGTAATGATTCGGGGTGCAATGTCATCTGCTGGTGTTGGTCTATTGGGTTTTTTGAAAGCCAATGTCACTGCACACATTTACCAAGACATTTCGGAGCACTTCATGCTTCCTTCTGCTGACCAGCTTTTTAAAGATGCTGATTTCATTTTTCAGCTGCCCACGCTGCCAAAATAACTAAAAGTTGGTTAAATGACCATGGTGTTGGTGTTCTTGACTGGCCAGCAAACTCCCCAGACCTGAACCCCATATAGAATCTATGGAGTATTGTCAAAAGGAAAATAAGAAACAAGAGACAAAAAAATGCAGATGAGCTGAAGGCCATTGTCAAGGAAACCTGGGCTTCCACACCACTCAGCAGTGCCACAAACTGATCACCTCCATGCCACGCCAATTTGAGGCAGTAATTAAAGCAAAAGGAGCCCGTACCAAGTATTGAGTACATATACAGTAAATGAACATACTTTTCAGAAGGTTTTTTATCGGTCTTATGAAGTATTCTAATTTGTTGAGTGATTTGGTGGATTTTTAATAAATGTGAGCCAAAATCATCACAATTAAAAGAACCAAAGACTTAAACTACTTCAGTCTGTGTGCATTGAATTTAATTAATACACAAGATTCACAATTTGAGTTGAATTACTGAAATAAATGAACTTTTCCATGACACTCTAATTCATTGAGGTGCACCTGTATAGTGATATTCTCAATGTTACTCAGAAAACAGGATACATGCTTAATGTTACACTGTCAGATATGCAAAATAAATCTGTCCTATCTCTTGCTCTGGCTACTGTGTATAGACCGCCAGGGCCATATACAGATTTTTTAAAATAATTTGCAGATTTTCTCTCAGACCTATTGGTTAATGTTGATAAAGCACTAATTGTAGGAGATTTTAACATTCATGTAGATAATACAAATGATGCGTTAAGACTTGCGTTTACTGACCTAATCAACTCTTTTGGTGTCAAGCAAAATGTCACCGGGCCCACTCATCATTTTAATCAAACGCTAGATTGAATTGTATAGCTTGGAATTGATCTAACGGATATAGATATCATACCTCAAAGTTATGATGTTACTGACCATTTCAATGTATCGTGCATGCTGCATATTACTGATGGCTCAACATTATCGTCCAGGCAGAACTATTGTTCCAGCCACTAAAGACAGATTCACAAATAACCTGCCTGATGTATCTCAACTGCTCTGTGTACCTATAAATACAAACGAACTAGACAAAATTACTAGCAACATGGGAACTATCTTCTCTAATACGCTAGAAACTGTTGCCCCCGTCAAATTAAAAAAAGGTTAGAGAAAAACGTGTTGCTCCATGGTACAACAGGTATACCCATTCTCTCAAGAAAGAAACTCGTAATATTGAGCGCAAATGGAGAAAAACTAACTTGAATATCTTTAGAATTGCTTGGAAAAACAGTATGTCCAGCTATAGACAGGCTTTAAAAGTTGCCAGGACCGAGCATGTCCGCAAACGTCTCGGTTACTTGCGTAACCCCCGTTCCCTGAAGGAGGGAACGGAGACGTAACGTCAGAGTGACTGACTAATGGGATCTCGCCGGAGAGCCCAATCACCTTCGAGTGTTAACAAAACAAGCCAATGACAGTTGGCGTGCGTTTTTCACCACGTGCACCCCGCCCCGCGGTGCGGGTATAAAAGGAGAGCGCGTGCAAACGCACAACAGTTTTTCGCTGAGGAGCCGAGACTGTGCCCCGGCCGTACAGCGGTGGTACAGCAACTATGGCGACGGGACGTTACGTCTCCGTTCCCTCCTTCAGGCAACGGGGGTTACGCAAGTAACCGAGACGTTCCCTATCAGTCAGTCACGTTCGACGTAACGTCAGAGTGACTGACTAATGGGATCCTTTGGAAAACGCCACTATTGCTGACCCCCTCCAGTGCTCTGCAGAAGCCGGCAAGTCCCCCCACACCAGTTGGGATGGAAGATAGGACAGGGTTTAGGCAGAGATAACCGCACTGCTGTTCCGCTCAGTGGGTAGAATAACACTGGGAAAGCGTACCCCACGTAGGGGGAAACGCTACGGAGCCACATCCGGCACAAGGAGGTATCATGTGGAGATTACACATATGGACTGGCCAAGGGCAGTACTACATACGGGAGTCTCTGAGGTAGACCCAGCCCGCCTGGGGTGAGATAGCTACACAGCAGAGAGGGCAGAAGGTTTCTGCCAGGGAAGACACGGGCTCAACGTGGGGGGAGCCGTACCGTGGAAGAATACACATGTGGGATCACCCAAGGGGAATCACTACACACGGGCACCTAGCCCATCAAAAGTCAAGTCAAGTTCAAGTCAAGTTGAGCTTTATTGTCATTCCACTACATGTGTGGACATATAGTGGGACGAGATGTCGTGCCTCACAGGACCACGGTGCTACATAAATACAGATATACAACACGAAGTAAAACAGTATAAACCTATACACAAACTAACCTACTGTCAGCTTTGACTATACATATGCTATATATAAAAGTGGTTACCTATACATAAACTAAAAAACAAAAAATACAAACTGTACAACTGTGCAGATGACTTCAAATACTGTACAAGTGCAAAAGAGAGACATTCAAGCAGCTGGCTGGGGAACAGTGTAAGGTGATTTGTGGTGCATGAGCCAGTAAACATACATACATTACAGTCATATATTACAATCAGTCTTTTGTGGGATTATGGACACACAATGGTGTGTGAAAGTGTCTAGTGCATGCAGAGGAGAGTGTGTTGCTACAGGTGGCTTGTGCAGGCCCGCTCACCTGAATTCCACAGAGATAAAAGTTTAACAGTTTTTTCCTGAGATGTGGTAAGGTGTGGGGGGGGGTGGGGGGGGTTGGGGTTTCAGAGAGGGGCTGTGTGATGTGAGTTCAGGGCTCTCACAGCCTGGGGGAAAAAGCTGTTGAGCAGTCTGGCGGAGCGGGCTCTGATACTCCAGTACCGTCTACCTGAGGGTAGGAGCTGGAAGAGACTGTGGGAGGGGTGGGTGGGGTCCTCCACGATACTTTTTGCTTTGCTGGAGCATCGTGTAAGGAAAATGTCCAGGATGGAGGGGAGAGGGGCACCAATGATTTTTGCAGCGGTGTTCACTGTCCGCTGGAGGGTCTTGTGGTCTGCTGCACAACAGTTTCCGTACCAGACAGTGATGCAGCTGGTCAGCACGCTCTCAATGTAGAAGGTGGTGAGGATGGGTGGAGGGAGGCTTGCTCTTTTCAGCCGGCGGAAAGTGTAGGCGCTGTTGTGCCTTCTTGGAGATAGACTTGGTGTTGGTAGTCCAGGTGAGGTCCTCTGTGATGTGCACCCCCAGGAATTTAGTGCTGCTGACTCTCTCCACAGTCGAGGTGTCGATGGTCAGTGGGGGGTGGTCAACAGAGTTTCTCCTGAAGTCCATCACAACCTCCTTTGTCTTCTCCAAATTGAGGGAGCGCTCATTCGCTTACGTCATGGGCTTCTGCCTGCCAATGTCAAGTTCATTGTAGTATTTCATTCATGCTTCAGAGACCGGTCACGCTGAAGGCGTTTCCCTAGCGCCCTCTAGAGGATGCAGCGTAGAGTTCCCTTTCGATAGGCAAGGCAAGGCAGGGCAAGTTTATTTGTATAGCACATTTCATACACAGTGGTAATTCAAAGTGCTTTACATAAAAGAAAGTGAAATAATCATTCACGGCAATAAAAACAAGGAGTTAAAAATAATAAAATAAGGAAATTTAAAATGATATAGAAATTTATTTAAAATGAAATTTAAAACAGTTAAATAGAAAAGGATTATACATAAAATAATGCAGTCAGTTCGGATAGGGAACATAACGACACCCAAAGGGCATGAAAACATACTAATAATACATTTTAATACAACACATACATCCTGGGGATTAAACTATCAAAACAGAAGTGTTTTCAATAAAAGTCTATCTTTCTCCAGGAGCCTTTTATACAGCGGGTGCAGCCATTTTTAAATGGCATGAGTCTGGCTTCCAGCCTCATCCATGTCCAGCTGTTTGTAGCTGTTGTAATGCAATTTTATATGAAGCTATTATTTCAGCTCCGGGAATTATTTGTTAAAGATTCAATATTGCTTGATTAAAGTAATATTAATATTTAACTTACAATTTATACTTTATTAAGTGGTCGTCCAGCGATCACTAAACAGTATATTCTATTAATCTCGTTTCTCTGTATTTCGTGGCCACGGTAACAATAAAACGAGATTAATAATCTCTCAAATTCGAGCTTAGGTAACGTCATCTTTGTGGCAAGAAGGATAAAATACTTGAAAATCACATTCCAGAGACAATTCTTTATAAAATGAAACAAGGTTTATTTACAATACTAATATTCTAACATACGTAATAACACACAAACATACACACATGCATACGGGAGTTTTGAGGTTAATGTTGAAAGAATAGAACTCTTTCCTATTTCATAACTGGAGCCATAAGATCACGAAGAGATGTCCCCCTTTACTGTATTCAGATCAATTACAGGTCAGTCAGGATAGAACTTAGTTTAATACTTGCTTTTGTTGGTTAAGCAGGCTGGATCTCGTCTTGTTTCCCGCGTGAGTTCAACGTGTTGCTTCGGTCCTTTGTTTCGGAAACCACGTGGGTTGGTTCGCGTTTCTCCGGTGGCTCTCGTTTGGAAACGTGATATATCTGGAAGCTGCTGCGTGACGTCACGGGGAAAGCTCTTCTCTCATCTGCGGTCGTCGAGTTCGTTGTTCTGTGATGTTACGGCCCTTCTATCCTTTGAATTCGACTAGATGGTTGGTTTAGTCGGTGTCAAGGCCAGAGTCCAGCGGACTGGCTTCCAGGTCGTCCTTGCACGGAAAACGATGAAGGGTAGGAGTAAGAGCAAGAGAGCGAGTTGCACGCTGGCGCGTTGTTTTAAACAGTCCGATTTGGACACAGCCCACAGGCGGCTGGTCGAATCAGAGTGTCCGTATGGGGCGGAGCCCCGCCCATGTCCATGGTTTCTGGGGCCATGAGTACGTCATCTGATGTTTCATTCAACGTGAAAGATATACACAGGTCTTTTATATCTGTTGTAAAACATACATTATGATGCCAAAGTTTAAAGGTCATCCACACCACTTATGACTTACGATGCCAGCTTTTTTTAGAGACTAAACATCGTATTTGGCACAACCTACACATTACAGTTTATGCAGTTTAAGGCACGATTAAAAATCACCCACATTGCCCTAAATAATTCACATTCGAAATTGCGCGCTTTTGCGCTGATGCGGAGGAGGGGCTTTAGAGAGTTGCTGATTCTTTAGCTGGCCCCTGGAGACCTGTAGAGTAGTGATCGACCGATATTGATTTTTTATAACCGATATCGATATTTATACGTTTATGTAACCGATAACCGATATTCAGAACCGATATTTATTTACTGTTATAAAGTAAATAAATAACAGAGTGAAGTAGGCTTGCCGCGATAGACATGACGACGGTTATTCTGGTGTTAAGCCGCAACACTGTTACATCACTTGCTCACCATGGCACCGTCCTCCACCTTCATTTAGATTGTTTTTATAGTAATACAAATAAATTCATTCAGATAGAGGACACTAAAATTAAAACTGAACGCGGCTGCTAAATGCAACACACCGAACGAACGAGAGTCTTGCATCACAGCAGTCTAGGTCTGCATTACCGCGACTGTCCCGACCAGATTTATTACTCCGCTGTCCTTGAAGCACGTGCAATTCTCTTTCCCTTTTTTTTGTATTATGCTTATCCTATCATTTTAAATGACAGACTGTGTCGAATTTATTTATTTTTTCTCTGCTGCACTTTTCACTGTGTTAACAGCAAGATGTTAAATTAATTTAGTGATTTGACAAGACTAATAAAATAGCTATTAGGCTAAACCTTCATTTATTTCCTATTGTGTTGTAGGCTGAATGTTAGCATAAACGAATTATATCCTGACAAAACAAATTATAATAGGGATTACAATTTTTGTATAACTTTTTTCCTCTCTGTGAAACTTTATTCCGTGTTGGCAGCAAAATGTTATTGACATTTATCAGTCAATAAATTCAAGACTCTTGACAAGACGAATAAAATAAATACACTTTTGTGCAGACTAAACTTTTATTTGTTAGCCTAGCTCTCTGTCTTTCATCAGAAATGTGAACAAACAGTTCATATATCGCGGGAGCGGGTGGGTGCGGAATAAAACCTAAAATAGTCCCGCGCAGTCCTCTACATCACAGATCAGATTTCATTTATCATGTGAAGAGAGATGACTGACAAGAAGAGTGAGGTGACACAGACAAGAAGAGTGATGCGACACAGACAAGAAGAGTGAGGTGACACAGACAAGACGAGTGAGGTGACACAGACAAGAAGAGTGAGGTGACACAGACAAGACGAGTGAGGTGACACAGACAAGAAGAGTGAGGTGACAGACAAGAAGAGTGAGGGGACACAGACAAGAAGAGTGAGGGGACACAGACAAGAAGAGTGAGGTGACACAGACAAGAAGAGTGAGGTGACACAGACAAGACGAGTGAGGTGACACAGACAAGAAGAGTGAGGTGACACAGACAAGACGAGTGAGGTGACACAGACAAGAAGAGTGAGGTGACAGACAAGAAGAGTGAGGGGACACAGACAAGAAGAGTGAGGGGACACAGACAAGAAGAGTGAGGTGACAGACGAGACGATGCGGAAGAGTTTCTAAACCAAATGTAAATGCGCCCGTTTTAAGCCTGTTAACTTCTGAGTCTGACATTAATCTTAGTCAAGGAGAAA
>CM049821.1:630607-750392 GCA_027422435.1 Schizopygopsis pylzovi
AAAGCGCGCTGATCTCGCGCCGTTGCTGCGATCACAGAGACACTCTGAGAGACTCGATTTGTCACTAGTTGCTTTTTTTGGAAAACAAAAAGTTGCTATGGGGGTCTACACAGGCGCTAAATGTCGCTAAGTTGGCAACACTGCACGCATTTCTACTACGCACCTCTTTCTCTCTGTCTGACTGCAGCAGCACACGTGACGCATTTTTCAACGCGCGCACACACACATACCGGAATATCTGGACCACGGCCAATCAGAAGGGGGGTCCGCCCTTCACTATCTCTGATTGGTTTAGACCACGATATAAGCCTAACGGGGGTGTCTTTTGTTGAACCAGAGTTTCTGAGTCGCGGATACTTTTTTTTTCTTTTCTCGAATGGCTGGACGCACCAGTGCGCCCTGGGATTTTTGTTAGTCGCACCCGAGATAAATTAGGGTGCACGTGCGACCAAATTGGTCGCACTCTAGAGCCCTGAGATACCCGCGATCCTGAAGGATGACGAGAGTGTTGCAGCTGTTGTGATTCACGCGGGGGCTAACGACACCAAGCTGCGGCAGACGGAGACACTGAAGAGGGACTTCAGGAGCCTGATCGAGACAGTACGCAGCACATCGCCAGCGACGACGATCATCGTGTCAGGACCTCTTCCCACGTATCGACGAGGACACGAACAGTTCAGTAGACTGTTTGCTTTAAATGAATGGTTGTTTTCATGGTGTACAGAGCAGAAAATTCTCTTTGTCAATAATTGGAATCTTTTCTGGGAGCGTCCTAGGCTATTTCGTGCTGATGGCCTGCACCCCAGCAGAGTCGGAGCGGAACTCCTGTCGGACAACATCACCAGGACGCTACGCTCTATCTGACTAGTAAGCCAATTCTCCAATAACAGCTATGATGACTTTTGTTCTACCCACTTAAATGATAAAGGTATTTGCAGTGTCCAATCTATACAGACTGTGTCTGTTCCCCGAATATTGAGTTCAAAATATAAATTTAATGCAGGATCTAGAACAAATCTGATCGTGATTAAACCAGAAAAATGCAAAATAAATGAACAAAAACAATTTTTAAAACTTGGGCTCCTAAATATCCGATCACTTACACCGAAAGCAGTTATTGTAAATGAAATAATCACAGATAATAGTTTTGATGTACTCTGTCTGACTGAAACCTGGCTTAAAACAAATGATTATTTTGGTCTAAATGAATCTACTCCACCAAGCTACTGTTATAAGCACGAGCCTCGTGAGACTGGTCGTGGCGGCGGTGTCGCAACAATATATAGTGATATTCTCAATGTTACTCAGAAAACAGGATACAGGTTTGACTCATTCGAAATACTTATGCTCAATGTTAAACTGTCAGATAAGCAAAATAAATCTGTCCTATCTCTTGCTCTGGCTACTGTGTATAGACCGCCAGGGCCATATACAGATTTTCTAAAAGAATTTGCAGATTTCCTCTCAGACCTATTGGTTACTGTTGATAAAGCACTAATTGTTGGAGATTTTAACATTCACGTTGATAATACAAATGATGCGTTAGGACTTGTGTTTACTGACTTAATAAACTCTTTTGATGTCAAGCAAAATGTCACCGGGCCCACGCATCGTTTTAATCATACGCTAGATTTAATAATATCGCATGGAATTGATCTAACTGATATAGATATCATACCTCAAAGTGATGATGTTACTGACCATTTCCTTGTATCGTGCATGTTGCATATTACTGATATTAACTATATGGCTCCGCGTTATCGTCCAGGCAGAATTATTATTCCAGCCACTAAAGACAGATTCACAAATAACCTGCCTGATTTATCTCAACTGCTCTGTGTACCCATAAATACAGATGAACTAGACACAATTACTAGCAACATGGGAACTATCTTCTCCAATACGTTAGAAACTGTTGCACCCATCAAATTAAAAAAGGTTAGAGAAAAACGTGCTGTGCCATGGTACAACAGTTATACCCATTCTCTCAAGAAAGAAACTCGTATTCTTGAGCGCAAATGGAGAAAAAGTAACTTGGAAGTCTTTAGAATTGCGTGGAAAAACAGTATGTCCAGCTATAGACAGGCTCTAAAAACTGCAAGAACCGAGAATATCCACAAACTCATAGATAATCACCAAAACAATCCAAGGTTTTTATTTAGCACAGTGGCTAGATTAACAAATAAACAGATGTCACCCGATCTAAATATTCCCTCACAGTTTAATAGTAATGACTTTATGAATTTCTTTACTGATAAAATAGATAATATCAGAAATACAATAACAAACGTAGATTCTACAGCGTCTAGTACTTCAGCATCATTCATCGCACCCAAAGAAAAACTGCATTGCTTTACAACTATAGGACAGGATGAGCTAAATAAACTTATCACTGCATCTAAACCAACAACATGTTTATTAGATCCTGTACCAACTAAACTATTGAAAGAGTTGTTACCTGTTGCAGAACAACCGCTTCTCAATATTATTAACTCCTCGCTATCTTTAGGTCACGTCCCAAAACCATTTAAGCTGGCAGTTATTAAGCCTCTTATTAAGAAACCAAAATTAGATCCTTGTGAACTGGCAAATTACAGGCCCATTTCAAATCTTCCGTTTATGTCGAAAATATTAGAAAAAGTAGTGTCTGCTCAATTGTACTCCTTTTTGCAAAAAAATGATATCTATGAAGAATTTCAGTCAGGTTTCCAGCCCCGCCATAGCACAGAAACTGCACTTGTTAAAATTACAAATGACTTGCTACTTGCGTCAGACAAAGGCTGTATCTCATTGCTAGTTTTACTTGATCTTAGTGCTGCGTTCGACACTATAGATCATGACATATTGATAGATCGATTACAAAACTATACAGGTGTTCAAGGGCAGGCTCTAAGATGGTTTAGATCCTACCTGTCCGATCGCTACCACTTTGTTTATTTAAACAGGGAGTCATCTCAATTATCACCAGTAAAGTATGGAGTACCACAAGGATCTGTCCTAGGTCCTCTATTATTTTCATTATATATACTGCCCCTTGGTAATATTATTAGAAAATACGGGATTAGTTTCCATTGTTATGCTGATGACACTCAACTATATATCTCAACAAAACCAGATGAAACTTCTAAACTATCTAAGCTAACAGAGTGTGTTAAAAATATAAAAGATTGGATGACCAGTAATTTTCTCCTATTAAATTCAGATAAGACCGAGATATTACTTATTGGACCTAAAGACAGTACACAGAATCTCTTGGATTACAATCTGCAACTAGACGGATGTACTGTTACTTCCTCTACAGTAAAAAATCTGGGTGTTATTTTAGACAGCAACCTATCTTTTGAAAATCATATTTCCAATGTTACAAAAACAGCATTCTTCCATCTTAGAAACATTTCCAAGCTACGGAACATGTTAAGTGTTTCTGATGCAGAAAAGTTAGTTCATGCATTCATGACCTCTAGACTGGACTATTGTAATGCACTGCTAGGTGGTTGTCCTGCATCTTCAATAAACAAGCTACAGATAGTACAAAATGCTGCGGCTAGAGTCCTTACCAGGTCAAGAAAATATGATCATATTACTCCAATTTTACAGTCTCTGCACTGGCTACCTATTAAGTTTCGTATCAGTTACAAAATATTATTACTTGCCTATAAGGCCCTAAATGATTTAGCTCCTGCATACCTAACTAATCTTTTATCACGCTACAATCCAACACGCTCCCTAAGATCACAAAACTCTGGACTCTTGGTAGTACCTAGGATAGCAAAGTCCACAAAAGGAGGTAGAACTTTTTCATATCTGGCTCCTAAACTATGGAATAGCCTTCCTGAAAACGTTCGGGGTTCAGACACACTCTCTCTGTTTAAATCTAGATTAAAGACGCATTTCTTTAGCCAAGCATTCATATAATGCATCTCACAATCTTGTACTGCCAGTCTATCTGAACACATGCACATTATTATGCTTTAGCTTGGGTTACACTGATAATTTCATCCAGGGTTATTCCTGGATGGAACAACTGCTACGCTAATTGTCTTACTGTTTCTATGTTACTGCCACGGGATTAACATCCCGTGGTAGTTAGGAATTACACAAGCTTCAGTCTGGATCCTACCCTTAAACGATAGAGATGACCGAACACCTGAGAAGAGACAATGACAACCCCTCCGAGGACCTCCGAGATGAGCCCCAGAGACAGATCTCCAGTGAGGACCTCATCACCTAGACATCCATCGGGGAAAGACCCCCGGAACCAGTGGACCACTTACACTCTGACTTTGCTGCAGTTGGAACAAACTACTGATTCGTCTGGCCGGAGGGGAACTGGCCCCCCCGACTGAGCCTGGTTTCTCCCAAGGTTTTTTCTCCATTCTGTCACCGATGGAGTTTTCGTTCCTTGCCGCTGTCGCCTCTGGCTTGCTTAGTTGGGGACACTTCATTTCCAGCACAATCATCGACTTGATTGCACAGATATTATTTAAACTGAACTAAGCTGGACAATGCCACTACTAAATTCAATAATGAAATGCATTCAGCTGATAATTGAGTGTTAAATCCTGTCATTTTACATTATTGACAAAATGTGCCTATTTTGATATTGTGCAGTGCTTTGTTACAATTTGTATTGTTAAAGGCGCTATATAAATAAAGGTGACTTGACTTGACTTGACTGATCCAGGATCAAATCACAAGAATCTGATTACATTGAACTTTCAGCTGTGAACTCTTTTCACTGAGTTCAGTCTCATGTGTCGATCACTGAGATGTTTTAACGATCCTCTCATTGGATTCTAAGAGACAATTTTATTTGAGAGTCTGAGCTGATGGAGGATTCAAGCATGTATCTGCCGATGCTTGTGTTTACAGAGGCACTCATCCCAGATCCAGGTTTTCCAGCAGAACCAGATCTGGTCTTTCCTCTCAGGAGTCCAATGAATTAACTGCTGAAACTACACCACAACAATCAACTCAAATCAATATAAGGGCAATCTGTGCTATAGATGTGATTTGAACCATTATTATTCTTAAATCTGTTTAATGTGTTTTCAGCAGGATCTCAGATGTTGTTTCTCAGATCTGCTGATCTAAAACCCAGTGATCTGACTCTGTATAGTCAGCATTGTAGAAAGGAGCTGTCTGTGTAGAGAGTGAGCACAGCTAGTGATTCCTGCGAGGTAAATCAGTCAAATCTGAGATTAGTCTATAAAGAATACATTTTAAAAGTATGTTATCTGTATAACTGTTTTATTTTAGGAGACATCAGTACACATTATTAAATCATAGACAGGAGGAACACTGTGCCAGCAACTGTAATGATACAGGTTTTACTGAAGCACATGACTGACAATAATACCTCAATTTGATCTGTTTGTGACAGTTTGAAGGATGTTGATGTTTGCTGTGTCCAGCAGGTGGGGCTAAATGTCCATTATTGAATTATTATTAGTAATAGAATGAATATTTTGACAAGTTGGATAGTTATTGACCAAACTCTGGTCATTTTTCTTTGCTCCTATCTGCTGTTCTTGTGCTCTATAACGTGTGTTTCTCGAGTTCAGTGAGCTGTGGCTGTAAACACAGTTTATTCTCAGTCCTCTTGTATTTGTTCTGTTCAGCTGAATGTTTCTCAGGCTGGGAGTTTATTTGAAGAGCTGCTGCAACGTCTTCTTCTTCAAAATGTTTGTAATATACTCGTCTCCAGGACCGAAGAAGAAGAAGAAACTTAGAAGCCACTTTGAAGTCCTGCTGCTCTCCAACGGGACTGAGTTCATCACACGAGTGAACTGGACCGGGATATTTACAAAATAATGGTCTCATAGCACAGGCTGCTGCTGGCGCATGCGTGGCAAAACTTTACTGACTGATTGCCGTTTTTCACTTTTTGGTTTCAAATTTGGGCGTTACGCGCAGATGCTGACATCACAGACAAAGCGGCGATTACGTCACAAAATTTCTACTCGACGCTGCCTATCGAACCCAGATCTCTCGTTTATTATGGTGAATTGCTGCTTCAGCTTTCACTGAATACATTGGGCAACTTTGTATTATTATCATTGTCATATGGACATAAACTTGATGAGTCTGATTCCTCTCAGACACTTCATGGAGATGTATGTGAGCTCAAAAACATTAAAGCATTGTTTATGAAAAGCTGCTGATATTGAGACAGATGTCTCAATGTTGGTTTTTATGGTTTACGGGGACTCTCCATAGGCGTAATGGTTTTTATACTGTACACACTGTATGTGCTATTGCCCTACACCTACCCTACACCTAAACTTATCCCTCACAAGAGACTGTGCATTTCTACTTTCCCCCCAAAAACTTACTCTGTAGGATTTATAAGCATTTTGAATTATGGGGACACTGAAAATGTCCTCATAAATCACCTTCTCCTTGTCATACCTATGTCATTATACAAATTTGTGTCCTCATAAACCACATAAACACACACACACACACACACACACACACACACACGCACACATGCACACACACCGTGAACACACACACACATAGCAGTTAACACACACGCACACACACACCATGAACACACACCCAGGGCAGCTTCCTTCAGGAACAGGAACACTCCAGCCACGAGCTTGCTTTAATAAGAAGCGGACTGTAGGATGTGTAGTTGTTGCTTCAGATTGTTTTAAAGCTTTAGTCGATTCAGCCACTTTCATTAAAAGTTGTTCATTTTCTATTAAAAGTTGTTCCTTTTCTTTTAAAAGTTGTTTGTAACGCAGTGGTAAATACGGGAAGAAGGAGGCGGGAACCGGCGAACATTTAATAACTTTAATAATAAAATAAACAAACACAACAGAAAATCGGCAGCCCCTCACGGACGACTGCCGCACACAAAACACAAACTAAAATCCAGGCCTGGTCCTCTCTCGTCTTCCAATGTCGTCACTCCTCCTTTTATTCCTTCCGAAGCTCCTCCGTGGGACTCGAGACCGGTGAGTAGCGCAGGTGTCGTTCATTACCAATTACTCCACCGGCCTCGCTCCGTTCCCACGGCTCTCGGCCACGCCCCACTCATCACATTGTTCATTTTGTATTAAAAGTTGTTCCTTTTCTTCTAAACGTTGTTCATTTTGTTTGAAAAGTTGTTCCTTTTCTTTTAAAAGTTGTTTCTTTTCTTTTAAAAGTTGTTTATTTTCTTTTAAAAGTTGTTTATTTTCTTTTAAAAGTTTTTTATTTTCTTTTAAAAGTTGTTCCTTTTCTTTTAAACCTTCATATCCTAAAAAAAACAATTGCACAAAAAACATATATTAACACTTGAGAATAAGGAAAAACATTTTCACTATTATTTAAGAGTTTTCTCTCAACAAACTCCTATTTAACTGCTTATTAATATATTATTATATAACGGATCTAAAATATGATCATGTAGAAAAAGGCATTTATATGAGCTTAATAAGTACTAATAAAAAGCCAATATGTTAGTAATATACATCTTGATATTTCTACATTTGATACGATCATAGCAGAGCCGCTGAAAATCCGAGATGTGACATGCTTTGATCTCCCCGCTGTGCGGTCACGTGGTTCATGAAGCTCTCAATAGCTCCAAAGTCCAAACAACAAAATGCTGATGGTCATCACATTAAAAATCACATTTAAATGTAATAATAATCAGACGTTTGAGCTTTGAAGTGCTGTAAAATGTTAGATATCATTCATCTTAGGATGCATCAAAGACACACTTGTGTTGTTTCTCTCTGCTGTTGCTATACCATTGCAAGCATTTTGATTTCATGCATTTCAGTTTGTTAAATGGCTTCAATACACGTTGATGTGCTTGTGATTTGAGGACTGCTGCTGCAGTTTGACATACCCTGATGAAGACCAGCAGAAGAATACAAACGAGCCCGAAACACACACATCCACACATCCATCCTGGCAAACAGGGAGAAAACAGATACAGATTAAGAACAAATCACATATTATAAGATACTTGATATCTTATAATATAAGATTTTTTTTTTCAATCAACATTTGCAGGTAATTGATAGGACTTTTTTTAACGAGTGCTCTTTTGAATGCTCATTTATAATTATAATCCCTGGAAATTAATATATAACACAATATGCTAACCATGTATGCTTTAAAGTAAAAAATAATATAATTCTGTGTTAATACACTAAAGGCCTGTTCACACCAATGACAGAAACTATAAAGATAACACGCTTGTGGACTTTAACATAGTTATCGTTATAGTTATCTTCATAATTATCATTATTGGTGTGAACGGACCTTTACACTGACATACTGTTCTTACAGAACAATGACTGAAATTTGATGCAATAATTCTCATTATGGAATATTCCTCAAACATATCACCATCTCTAAATACACACATTGAAAGTACATTTCTACTTCAGTAGTACTTGAGTGCACTTGAAAAAGTATACTAAATACCACTAATAATTAAAATGATTTTTAGCACATTGAAATAAAATATACTACTGCAAGAATATACAGAAATTGATTTCATTTTATGCGTAGTCAGATTAAGTACCATAAGTATTTTAAGTGCATTACTTATTCTCCCTTTTTTATGTTTCTCCATCAGGATCTTCATCTTGTTTTCTTCTTCTTCATGTTTAGATTGAAGATCTCCTTTCTCTCTTTCCATTCTCTCTCTCTGTTCTTTCAGTCTCTGATTAAAATCATCACAATCCCACTGTTCTTTCTCTCCTCTTTTCTTGTCCTCTTCTTCTCTTCGCCTCTTTTCCTCTTGTGTCTGTTTCTCCCGTTTCTCTCTTCATCTTATTTTGCATTTCTCTCTCTTTCTCCTCTTTCTCTTTCACTTGTGATTTATATCTATCTTCTCTCCCATTAAACTCTTCTTCTCTTCTATTTCTCTCATTGTCATGATTCTTTCTTTCAATCTCTATTCTGTTCATCAGTCTGTCAATTTCTATCTGTAGATTTTCTTTTTCTTTCTTTACAGTCTCCTTTTCTTGACTCATTTCATCTTTAAACATCTCTCTTTCTCTTTTCATCTCGTCTCTCATGTGCTCCTCCTGTTCCTTGATTTCTCTTTTATATCGTTCTTCTCTTTCTCTGAGCTCTTCTTCTCTTTCTCTGACTCTGTCCATCAGGATCTTCATCTGTTGTTCTTGTTTCTCTCTCTCCATCTGTCTGAACATCTTACACGAGTAGTAGCTCCCTCCGTTTTCTTTCACCATGTTGTCTATCTTCTCCAGTAGATCAGTCACCTGTGTTCGGTCTTCAGTCTGATTATTATTGAACACATGACATCTGTTTTCACATGCTTCAATCAGCTTCATCAGAGGAGATCCAGGTTTTCCCAAACACTGATCGATGGTTTTCTTCTTCAGAAAGTCTCCTCTGGTGAAGAGCACCATGGTGTAAATTAGAGATTTCTCACCAAACATCTCTTGGATGATCTTCACTGAAGTTTCCTCTTCTTTAGTGAATCGTCCCAGAGGAATCAGCAAGAGAAACACATGTGGTCCAGGCAGGATCATGGAGATGCAGTGTCTGATTTCTCTCTGGATTTCTTCATTACTGAGTTCAGTATCGAACAGTCCTGGAGTGTCGATCACAGTAACACGTCGCCCGTTGATTTCAGATGTTTCTCTCTGACTTTCTTTAGTCACTGATTCAAAAGATTCTTCTGCTGTAAACGCTTTTCTTCCTAAGATTGTGTTTCCAGTTGCACTTTTCCCGGCTCCAGTTTTTCCCAGCAGCACAATCCTCAGATCATCTTCACTCTCTGATGAACCTGGAAAAGAGGAAATTCATCAGTTTCCGAAATCTTAATTTCCTGTGGAACACTGAAACTTGACCTTTGATCTTATTTTAGTACAATCAGAATGTTTGACTTTCTATGTGTTTTTTTTTATAAAATTTTCAATTTTTTTTTTCTTTAGAATGTTGAATTTTGCAGTACTTCTGTTTAAAATACATATGTATGAAACTCTAATATAGTATCAAATCCTACTGTAGTAAAACTACAAATGTAAAACATGCTGTGTAGTTTAAGACCAAACTATGTTTTTTTCGGAGTGTCTATTTACACTAAGTGCAAATGGCCCGCCTTGTTGGCAAAGGCTATTTACACTAACTCTACCCACCAACGTGTGATTGGGACAGTCAACATTATAAAAAGACTCTTGAACTACATCAGCTTCAGTGGTGTAGATGGTAAGACAAGCGCCTTTTGATGCGATTGTCCCGTGTTCAAGTCTTCCTTTTGCCAAACTTTTTCTCCCTTTTCAAATCTCATATCGCATAGGAAAGGCATTTATTTTCAATAAAAATGAAGGAAAGACTCAAAAAGGTTTAAAATAAAGTATCAGGTAGGGTTAGGGTAGGTGTAGGGAGGGCTTTATTGTCCCAATAAGGTGGCATCCATTTAATAATTTGAAATAAAACTATAATTTACACTCAATAAGTTATTATTGCATACTGTTTTATAATGTACTACAATACTGAGGTGCAGATAATTGCCACTATTTACAATAATTAGTATAAATAGTATAAAAATCGTGCTATTTGCACTTAGTGTAAATAGCCGCTGCCATTTTTTGTTACCTTGTGACAGTAAATGTGACTCTAGAGAATTAATTTTCTCCTTCATCTCTTTATATTTCATCAGTTTTTTCATCTGCGCCTGCAGAAATGTCTCTGTGGAGAAAACCTCTCCTCTATTTTCTTCCAGCATCTGCTCAATGTTCTCCATCAATGTGGACACTAGTGTTTTAGGACCAAAAAAATGATGTCGTCCTCCAAACCTCTCAATGAGAGACTGTGTTTCTTCATTGAGTTCTGCTGTCTGATGCTCTGAACTCTGCTTTATGAGGATCATGATGTGTTTGATGATTCTTGAGCTGAAGATCCTCTGGATCTCCTCCATTTCTGCTTTATCTTCATTATTGAGTGGAGCATCAGGAATAATGAGGAGGAAAACATGAACTCCAGGATGACAGAGAGACACACAGCGGAGAGTCTGACGCATCACTTCCTCCTCCGAGAGACCAATCAGAGCTGGAAGCTCCAGCAGATTAATCAGACGATCATGATGCTCCAAGTCTGATCTTCTGACTGTCTGCTGTAGGATCTGCTCTGATATGGACGATTTAAACGAGCCATCACTCCCACACACAAGCAGATTCAGCTTCACACTCTCTGAAACTGATAGAAGATGATTAAAACATGTTCATTTAGAACTAGGAACTAGTGTCACACAATTTACTGGTACTAAAAAGGTATCGCGATACCCGATATTTAATGAATATTTATCAGAAAAAAATATTTAACAGAATTGATTTACTAGAAAATTGTAAACACAATGTATTTATTTAAATCAATTTAAATACATTTATTTTGCAAAGAAATATAATAAATTATGTAATAAATTAATTCTTAATAAAATCGAATAAATCTTTATAAAAAAAATGGACATGGTTTTAAATTATTATTATTATTATATAATGATTATTAAAATGGAATCCAGAAAATTAATGGAAAACAGAATTTGAGGAAAAATAATAAAACACATTTCATAGGGCCTTAAAATATATTTTTTTTGTTAAAATTTTAATACATTGCTGTTCAATTGTGTAAAGCTTGTGATTTCAATTAATTAGACATTCTTTATTATTAAATGTAACCATTAAAATAGAGTGGAAAAAGCAGAATTTGAAAAAAAATGTATTTCATTTGTGACTTTGTTTTATTGTATTTGTCCTTTAGTTTGTTACTTGCTTCCATGTTATTATTATTATTAATAAGAAAGTTACAACTTTCCCTGTTGTTCTATGTTTTTGTTGTAGTATCGGTCCAGTAGTAGTATTGAGATGTTTAAGTCGAGTATCGTATCGAAGTCAATATTTTGGTATCATGTCAACACTTCTAGGAACTTCAAGCATCATCGCACTCACGTCTCTCTGTGGTTTGTTGCTCCATCGTGAAACACTGTGAAGCTTCAGTACAGTCCAGATAACGTCCATCATTCATCTTCTCAATGTGCTCAAGCGTCTGTAGAAGATCATCAGGAGAGCTGCTTCTCTGAAGACTGAAGTGTCTGTTTGCACATCTCTGGATGATTTTCTGTAGGATGTCACTGGTTTCTGTGGGTTCTTGTGTTGTGAGCACCATGGTGTGTTGATAAACGTGCTCAGAGAAAGAAAGCAGCACCTTCTCCACACACTCTTGATCTTCTGCTGAACACTGATCATGTTTGAGAAGCAGAACGATCACATGAGGTCCTGGATCAGACAGATTCACACACTCTCTCACTGTCTGTGTGATCTGATGATCTGAGAAGTTCGTCTGGAGCAGCTGAGGAAGTCCACGACTGCTCCCCGGTCGCTGCACAGTCGGCTGCCCACTGCTCCAAGTGTGTACACTTGGATGGGTTAAATGCAGAGAACACATTTCACTCCTCATTATACTCTGTATAATTGTGTATGTGACAAATAAAGCTCATCCGAGCTCATATATATATATATATATATACATGTTTTATTCAAAATTTTGACCAGTAATGTTTGTTAAGTGCTTATTATGGTTTGTTAGACATCAACATTGACCATACATTCTTACAAAAACATTTGTGTAGTAACTCTTTTGATTCTAAAAACGTATTTCCCCATTGTACATAATATTGTAAATAATCTGAATGACTGAGCAGAGTGATTTTAATGATTCAAAGCAGTTTAAGAAGCACAAAACTAAATCATTTACTATATACCTTTTTTTACGCACAATATACTTTTGTCTCAACATGTAAAACTTAAGTAATTCTGATAATTGATCTTAAACTTGATATCTGTATACTACGTTTGTAGCAAGAGAACATAAACTAAACACTTCACATAATACTTCTCAAGATTTCTTTCTAATATGATTCTGTGAAAATGACAGTGAGACTCACTGATGTTACTGCAACACATACAGTTGTAACAATTTATTTGTAATTTATTTTGCCTTTATTTAACCAGGAGAGAACCTCACTTATATTAAAAATCTATTTTAGACAGGTAGCCCAGATATACAAAATGCACAAACAGTAACACAATTAAAAAATCATTAAAAGTGCAGCCTTGGAAGCATTTACAAATTGATACATCTTTATCTAGTGCATGCATAAGCATTTTCAAATTGAATGAAAGCAAGATTTATTTCTCAAATAAAACCCTAGCTGCTTCTTTCATTTTTGTTTGAGATAATTAATGTGTGAATTAAAACATTATGTGTCATCAATTATGGTATTTGTACTCCAACACTAATGCGATCAAATTCCCTTGCAAAGCAAGAATTGCAATTGAACTATCGTATGAAGTACTTGATTTTTATATACATTTTATTTTCTCAACATTTAAAACCAGCTTCAAAATAGAAAACCTTGCTTGAATAATATCGAAAGCAGGCTGTAAATCACCCAGAGCTTGTTGTTCTATAGGAGCTGTACAATAGATGACAGAATTGTCCAAGTAAAAGTGAAACCTTACATTTTCCAAGTCCATCAGATTCTGGGTTCATCCATTTCAAGTGAAAATTACCCATTAAAATGTCTTTGTTATAATAAATTTGCCTAACTTAATGTGTTAAGGTAGGCAAAGCTTCACTAGTACTAGTGATACTGATCACTTTGTTAATATTTTTTATTTATTTGAAAAATAAAATGCAGAGATTTGCATATTACTAAAACGTCCACATTAGTGTTTCTTTCCCAGATATGTAACATGTTAAATTTTGGTAACAAACTATGAATATTCATATGAAAATGTTCCAAGACATTAACTGCATAGCTCTAAAGCTCCTTCATCTAGATGATTTGCTTGCTACATAAGTTATTATAGTCAGCCCCAAATGAGAAGAATAATTAATAATACAATAGTTACCTTCCTTAGTTAAAGCACACCCTCAAATCCACATACATACGATTTAAAGGAAACAACTTAAAACAATATTGTTTAAAATTAAAGAAAGAAACAAAAACTATATTTGTAGACAATCCACTGTGATTGAATTGAATTCATAATTCAAAACAAGTAAAATAATGATTTAGTGTTGTATCTCACAATTAACATATAAAATCGTGTATAAGGACAGGAGTTACCTGTATGTTGCGGTGTCATCGTGATTAGATGTTTGTTTCTTTATTGACAGCATAAAATGAGGTAGAAGTTTGCAGGTGGAGTCACAGTCACACTGCAAAAATAAATGTTTTCTATCTGTCTGGTCTAACAACATTCCTTGCAATTAAATCTAAGTCACATTTCAAAGGAAACAAACTGTTTCTGTCTGTCTGGTTTGACAACATTTGGTGCAGGTAAAAGTTCAAGCTACTGTTCCTGTGAAAATGAGGAAGAATGTGAATAACTGAGAAAGAAAACAGCAGTTAAAAATAACAATATGAATAGATTCAGATAAAAAAAACTGTCTTACCTACTTTTCCTTAAACCTGAAGACGTTTAACCTCAATTTAGTGTAATTGAATTGCAATTATTTAACCAAAATACATTTGAAGTTTATGCTGAGTGAATTCTGTATTTCAAAACTTAAATATAAGAGTGGATATTTAAAGCATACTTACGTATACTTGGAATAGTTCCACTTTAGCACAAACAAGCATACTTAATACAACTTCAATATAAAATGCATTTAGTACAAAATTAGCAGATCCAATTTAACAGACTTTAAGTATAGCAATTTATAGTGTGTATCAAATATGTTTAGTTATACTTAAGTACATATGAATAAATTGTACATAAGTATACTATTGTTTTATTCACTAGGAAGGACCTAGGCTATTATAATTTTATAATTCATAATTATTTATTATATTATTTTAAATGGTAAGCTAAAACTGCTAATACTCGGATTTTGCTGTACATGTATAAAACATATTGCTTTGTCAGATGGGGGGCATTGTACCCCACATGCAAATACATTTTTTGTTAAATGAGAAGATGAGAAACAAATATCAGAACAAAATCGTCTCAGGTTACGTATGTAACCATGGTTCCCCGAGTGGGGAACGAGACACTGCGTCCCCTAGGGGCCACTATGGGGAACGCTTCCAGCGTGACTCGTGCCTGAAGAAACATATGAAAAAACACCATCCGTTGGCCGGCGACAGCCCATGACGTCACTACCGGCGCGACCACAATATAAGGACGGCCGGGCGAATACATCATCCGCTTCTTCGTCTGAAGCTTGCGTCCGAAGCATGGCCCCAAAGCCTAGGGGACGCAGTGTCTCGTTCCCCACTCGGGGAACCATGGTTACATACGTAACCTGAGACGTTCCCCTTCATGGGAACTTCGAACTGCGTCCCCTAGGGGCCACTATGGGGAACGTTATACCCACGCTGCCATGCTGAGGGGAATGCAAGCCAAACTCCCGCAGGAGGCGAGCACAAGTTAACTCTACCATTTGGCTCAGGGAGTTGCCCCTGTTTGGACGGTTGATGCTGTCAGTGACATTATCCTCCTTTGGCCAAAAACCCGAGCTGCATACCTGAAGTACTTACCTGCTAGGTACCGGTATTACCGGACCCAAGGTAGAGCTCACAGGTTTGGAATCATTCTTATACACAAAGATTCCTTTAAGGGGATAGGGCCAAGTACCTAGTGGTAGCCACTAGGTCCTGGCCGGTCACTAGGGGCTACCGCTTGCTCTACATGAGCTTGCTGAGGGAGCTGTCTCAACAGACCCCTTGGTAGCATTACCCTTTTTAAACCAAAATATTTGGTTACATTGAGTGGGGCCCAAGGCACAAACCGGGGCTTGACCAACTCAAATAAGGGTACGAAGCTGCGCGCGTAACCCTACCCCTAAGGGTTTTTAGAAAGAAAGCAGAACATTCGATGTGCTAACTTACCACTGGGTGGATTTTAGAAAAATGCTCAAAGTCTAGCGTGTGCATTTACCATAGCATGGATTTTAGAAAGAACGCAGAACATTGATGTGCGATCTTACCACTAAGTGGATTTTAGAAAGTGCCCATTGCTTTAGCGTGTGCACTTATATATATTTTATTTTTACGTTCTATGTCGGGGAACTAGATGCTCAGAAGGGAGCTGTATGCTCATAGATGACCCTCTAAGATGAGGGGAGCAATGCTAGCTCGACCCACCAGGCGAGCGATCTACCCCGAACTCTGGAAGTGGAGAAACTTCCGATTCTCAACAGGAGCGGCATGCTCATAGGTGACCCTCTATAGCGAGGGGAGCAATGCTAGCTCGACCAGCAAGGCAAGCGAACTACCACAGAGCTTTGAGGAGCGGAAAACTCATTCCTCAGAATGAGCTCAGACGCTCCGAAGGGAGCGGCATGCTCATAGGTGACCCTCTAAGTGAGGGGAGCAACGCCAGCTCTACCAATAGCGAGCTCTGGAGAGCGGAGAACTCATTTTGAGAGGGAACTCAACACTCAGGAGTGGAGCCCAAGGCACAAGCCGGGGCCTGACCAACTCAAATAAGGGCACGAAGCTGCGCGCGTAACCCTACCCTACGGGATTTTTAGAAAGAAAGCAGAACATTCGATGTGCTAACTTACCACTGGGTGGATTTTAGAAAAGTGCCCAGAGTTTAACGTGTGCACTTATATAATGGTATTACGTTCCACTTGGAACGGAGAAGTACTCATCCCTTGGAGTGAGAGTCTCAGACGCTCAGAGAGGAGCGGCATGCTCATAGATGTGAGGGGAGCAGTGCTAGCTCTACCGATGAGGAGCTCTGGAGAGCGGAGAACTCAGTCTTCCGAGTACGGGAGCTCGGATGCCCAGAAAGGAGCGGCATGCTCATAGGTGACCCTCTATGGTGAGGGGAGCTATGCTAGCTCAACCAACTAGGAGAGCAACCTCTCACAGAGCTCTAATGGAGCGGAGAACTCATTCCTTAGAAGGGGAGGAATTTTTAGGTGCTCAGAAGGGAGCGGCATGCTCATAGGTGACCCTCTATGGTGAGGGGAGCCATGCTAGCTCGACCAATACGGAGAGCGACCTATCACAGAGCTCTGGAGAGCGGAGAACTCATTCGTCAGAATGAGAGGGGGACTCAGACGCTCAGAAGGGAGCGGCCTGCTCATAGATGACCCTCTAGATGAGGGGAGCAAAGCTAGCTCGACCAGCACGAGCTCTGGAGGGCGGAGAACTCATTCCTCAGAATGAGAGGAAACTCAGACGCTCAGACGGGAGCGGTATGCTCATAGATGACCCTCTAGGTGAGGGGAGCAAAGTTAGCTCTACCGACAGCAAGCTCTGAAGGGCGGAGAACTCATTCCTCAGAATGAGAGGGAACTCAGACGCCCATAAGGGAGCGGCATGCTCATAAGTGACCCTCTATGGTGAGGGGAGCTATGCTAGCTCGACCAATACGGAGAGCGACCTATCACAGAGCTCTGGAGAGCGGAGAACTCATTCGTCAGAATGAGAGGGGGACTCAGACGCTCAGAAGGGAGCGGCCTGCTCATAGATGACCCTCTAGATGAGGGGAGCAAAGCTAGCTCGACCAGCACGAGCTCTGGAGGGCGGAGAACTCATTCCTCAGAATGAGAGGAAACTCAGACGCTCAGACGGGAGCGGTATGCTCATAGATGACCCTCTAGGTGAGGGGAGCAAAGTTAGCTCTACCGACAGCAAGCTCTGAAGGGCGGAGAACTCATTCCTCAGAATGAGAGGGAACTCAGACGCCCATAAGGGAGCGGCATGCTCATAAGTGACCCTCTGTGTGAGGGGAGCAGTGCTAGCTCTACCCATGAGGAGCTCTGGAGCGGAGAAACCATTCCTCAGAGTGAGGGACGCCTAGAAGGGAGCGGCATGCCCTAAAATGACCCTCTGTGGTGAGGGGAGCAATGCTAGCTCGACCAACAAGGAGAGCGAACTATCACAGAGCTCTAGGGAGCGGAGAAACTCAGACACTCAGAGTGAGAGGAACTCAGACGCTCAGAAGGGAGCAGTATGCTCATAAATGACCCTCTAGGTGAGGGGAGCAATGCTAGCTCTTACCGACCGCGAGCTCTGGAGAGCGGAGGACTCCTTCCTCAGATGAGAGGAAACTTAGACGCTCAGAAAGGAGCGGCATGCTCCTAGTTAACCCTCCATAGTGAGGGGAGCAAGGCTAGCTCGATCAATCAGGGAGAGCAATCTATCACAGAGCTCTGGGGAGCGGATAACTCATTCCTCAGAAAATGAGAGGGAACTCAGACGCTCCGAAGGGAGCGGCATGCCCATAAATGACCATCTAGGTGAAAGGAGCAACACTAGCTCTACCAACAGCGAGCTCTGGAGAGCGGAGAACTCATTCCTCAGATGAGAGGAAACTTAGACGCTCAGGAGGGAGCGGCATGCTCATAGGTGACCCTCTAAGGTGAGGGGAGCAAGGCTAGCTCGACCAACAGGAGAGCGACCAATCGCAGAGCTCTGGGGAGCGGAGAACACATTCTTCAGAATAAGAGGAGAACTCAGATGCTCAGAAGGGAGCGGTATGCTCATAGGTGACCCTCTAGTTGAGGGGAGCAATGCTAGCTCGACCAACAACGAGCTCTGGCGAGTGGAGACTTAGACGCTCAGAAGGGAGCGGCATGCTCATAGGTGACCCTCTATGGTGAGGGGAGCAATGCTAGCTCAACCCACAGGAAGCGCTACTAGCCTGGATCTAGTATCGACGAGTGATGTAATCACTGCGATAGCCGATAGCCTTTAGAAATGGATCGTACTCATCCATTGGTTGCAGGGGAATTAGAGAGGATCAAGAGGGCCGATGCCCCCCTAAGGGAAAGGAGTAGATGTCTTACTCTGGTCCGGACGAAAGTGTCATATAGGACGCTTCATCCGGAACACCTCCCTCAGGTTTTTCCTCTCTCTGACCCGTGCCTCTCTTTAGCCCTACCCGCAGGCGGGGGAGGGGCATGAGTCGCGAGACTAGCCTTCTGAGCCCGTCTCTGATCCCCAGACCGAGATGGGCTAGGACCCCTGGTTGTTCGGGCTCATACCTGGACTTTATAGAAAGCCGTATCCAGGTCTTTCAGCAGATCAGTCTGGTACGCCTGAAGCACCGCCATAGTGTGCGACGAAGCGACGATCTGACCTGCTGCTGCATATGCCCTGCCATTTAAGCAAGATTCAGGGGCTTAGATGGCAAGGAGGGAGCCTTGAGAGAGGATGTCTCGCCCACAGCGAGATAAGCTGGCTATCATCTCTTGCACAGGGGGCATCCCCTCATAGCCATTTTCACGCACCTCAATGTCAGCATAACTAGTATGCTGAAACCTATGAATACGAGAAAAATAGCTTTTTCCACTCCTTCTCAACCTCCACATCGAGATTTATGAAGAAAGGAAGGCTCGCTCGAGCTGGGGATTTATGGCCAGAAAGATTTATTTTTATGATCCATAACCTCCAAAAAACTCATTCATATGCAGTGCAGGAGGATTGAGAGGGTTCAGTCTCAACTTCCTCACCCTCAAACATCTCCTGCTCTTCCTGGGCATAACCCAGCAGAGCACTAACCGCTGAATCTGATGATGTCAGAAAGATCGCATCATCACAATCCAGCAGCTCACTCTCGTTCTCGGCCGACGCACGCGAAAAGGGGGCGGTCCTTCTCTAACTCATCGGCCATATCCAACTGCGAACCCCGCAATTTCAATCGCCTCCGTGCCTCGGCAGCGGTGGGTATCGAATCGCGGGAAGCAGACGGCTGCCCCTCTTTCCTCGAAAAGAGGGACAGACGAGAACGGAGCTTTCTCACAGTGCACGCAGATTGCCCCCTCAAAGACATCGCGTGCGTGCTCTTTGCCCAAACAAAAGACACAACGATCGTGTGTGTCATCGGGTGTCAAATAACGAGGACACGGACCCACACACAATCTCAAACGCCTTGCTAGTGCTCGCCATGATAAATAAAGGAAAACTGTATTCCTACCAGAATGCACGTTTCTTCAAACAGACCAGTCAGTGAAGACGAAAAAGCTGATGATGTATTCGCCCGGCCGTCCTTATATTGTGGTCGCGCCGGTAGTGACGTCATGGGCTGTCGCCGGCCAACGGATGGTGTTTTTTCATATGTTTCTTCAGGCACGAGTCACGCTGGAGGCGTTCCCCATAGTGGCCCCTAGGGGACGCAGTTCGAAGTTCCCATGAAGGGGAACTTATTTTACACCAAAAGCACAAAAAAATTGCCTATGCATTGCACTGAAGGAAAAGCAAACTTAACAACAATTATGTTCGGCTGACGAGAGTATACTGCTGGAGGAAGATGTATTGTCTCTAAAAAAAAATGCATCTTCTGATCCAGCAGGAAGTGCTTTGCTGGCTCATGGGCAGGAGTACGCTGATGAAGGTGGAGAGGATATTTCTGAGCCTTCTCAGCCTGTCTGCCCCGCGTATGTAGAGCTACAGTGGAGGCACGAAAAAGGGGGAGTGGCTCGCAGTAGACTTGATGAGCGATTTCTCTCTGGACATAACCTCCCAGCTCCAGTGAGCCTCCCCATTCCTTCCAGATCTTGATAGTAAGATCATGTAGGCATGGGATAAACCATATTCAGCCCGCATCCATCAGTATAAGCATGCTAATTATGCTGACATCGAAGGGAGGCGCGAGCATGGATACGTGTCGATGCCCCCTAGGGGCGCTTGCGAGCTATCAAAAAAGAAAGAAAAAAAAGTGTATTTTTTAACCTGGGTCGAGTGTTGTTAGGTTTCCTCTCATTTAAGAGAGTCATTGTGCTGAAACCTCCTCTCCAGAGCTCTGTTTAGGCAGCACTACTAGTATGTAGACTCTATTGTGAGCAACATTTAGTGACTCTAGCTGTCTGTAGCACTGAGTGTAGTCAGGTCTCCTCTCGCTTTGGAGAGTCGTTATTCTGAGACTTCCACTCTTATAAGCTCCTGAATCAGGATCGATTGTTACTAGGCATTCTACTGAAGCCTCGGCTCTCCAGAGCTCCTTTTAGACAGTACTATTAGTATGTAGGCTCTATTGTGAGCCTTGCGGGCTGTCTCTAGCGCTGAGTGTAGCCAGGTCTCCTCTCGCTTTAGAGAGTCGATATGCTGAGACCTCCACTCTTAAGAGCCCCCCCCCCCCAACTAGGGCTGAGTGTTGTTAGGCTTCTTCTCATTAGAGAGCCGTTCTACTGAAGCCTCCATTCTTCAGAACTCCGTCCCTGGCAGTAAAAGGAGGTAGGCTGTTTTGAGCCTCACTAACTGCTTCCGACGTTGAGTGTGGCCAGTTCTCCTCTCGTTTAGAGAGGCGTTTGCTGAGACTTCCACTCTTAAGAGTTCCCCTACCTGGATCGAGTGTTGCTAGGTTTCCTCTCGTTTAAGAGAGTCATTCTGCTGAAGCCTCCGCTCTCCAGAGCTCCGCTTAGACAGCACTATTAGTATGTAGGCTCTATTGTGAGCCTCACTAGCTGTCTCTAGAGCTGACTGTAGTCAGGTCTTCTCTCGCCTTAGATAGTTGTGATGCTGAGACCTCCACTCTTAAGAGTTCCCCTACCTGGATCGAGTGTTAGGCTTCCTCTCGTTTAAGCGAGTCATTCTACTGAAGCCTCTGCTCTCCAGAGCTCCGCTTAGTCAGCACCATTAGTATGTAGTCTCTATTGTGAGCCTCGCTAACTGTCTTTGGCGCTGAGTGTAGTCAGGTCTCCTCTCGCTTTAGAGAGTCAGTATTCTGAGACCTCCACTCTTAAGAGCCCCCCCAACTAAGTTTGAGTGTTGTAAGGCTTCCTCTCGTTTAGAGAGTCGTCCTGCTGAAGCCTCCACTCTTTAGAACTCCGTCTCTGGCAGTAATAAGAGTATGTAGGCCTCTTTTGAGCCTCACTAAACGGCATCTGGCGTTGAGTGTAGCCAGGTCTCCTCTCACTATAGAGAGTCTTTATGCTGAGACCTCCACTCTTAAGAGTTCCCCTACCTGGATCGAGTGTTAGGCTTCCTCTCGTTTAAGAGAGTCATTCTACTGAAGCCCCTGCTCTCCAGAGCTCTGCTTAGTTGGAAGAGTCATCTGGACATGCTGGAGCCCTTTATATTTCCAGTCTTCAAGCAGGTCTCAAAGAATCAGAAGAATCCTGCTGATCTTCAGGAGTTCAGATCAGTGCAACATCTGGACCCTCCTCAAGCCTCATTGTTTCAGCTCATTCACGCAGTTTTAACGTATTTATTAATTTATAAACGTATTCTGTTAATTCATCCAGACATGACATCCAGTATGTCATTTATTTATTGATAAGGGTTCTGTTTTCTGTAATGCAGCTGCTGATGTAGTAAACAGAAAAACTGTGCAAAAGATGTGATTTTAAATTATTATTATTCTTATATCGGTAACAATTTAGAATAGGGAAAAATTATTCACTATTAACTACGACTTTTCCCTCAATAGATTCCTAATTTTCTGCTTATTAATAGTTAGTAAGGTAGTTACATTTAGGTATTTGGTAGGATTAGTGTTGCAGACCTTGACCTTCTTAATATGAGGCAGAGTCTCAAAAGGGTGCAATCGGTTTATTATTCTGGAACCAGCATAATCACCGTGAAAACTAGAAGTAAACACACAAATAGCTAGTTAATTAGCCTTTGGTATAACACAAATTTACAAATAAATCCTCACCTTTCCAGTGCATCATCATGCATTTGTACATATGCAATGCACATTAAATGACCTTTAAGCTATGTAGCATAGCTGTAGCATAGCTTCTGATTGGGAGGACCAGCTCGTCACTACTCTCTCCACAGGGGATTCCTGAACGAGCCTTTGTTTATATTTCGGTGTGAGGAAAATGGCGGCATGGTCCGATTTGCCAAAAGCTGGAAGTGAGCGGGCATTGTAGGCATTTTTAAACTAAGTGTAGCAATTATCCAGTGTATTCGGTCCTCTAGTTGGACAGGACACATGTTGATAAAAGTTTGGCATGACCTACCACAGGTTGGCTATGTTAAAGTCCCCCACGATGATAAAAGCAGTGTCAGCGTGTTTGTTAATGTAGCCGTTGAGCACATCGTGAAGCTTAGACAAAGCCAAGCCAGTGTCTGCCTGTGGTGGAATGTAAACAACAGCAACAATGATAGATGAAAATTTGCTGGGCAGATAGAATGGGTGGCAGATAATTTCCGGTGTATAAGGAAAGCCCGGAGGATCATCAAGGACTCCAGCCACTCATCCCACAGACTGCTCTCTCTGCTGCCCTCAGGAAGACGACTCCGCAGCATCCGATCCCACACTAGCCGACTGAGGGATAGCTTTTTCCCTCAGGATATCAGGCTAATGAACAGTTAGTACTAATACACACTACAGCATACTCCCACTTTACGGTATTCCATGCATTTCCCTTTATCACAGTTCAACTGGAATATACGCACACACTGCAATAATACAAAAATATATCTGCTACCACTGGATACTATCCAATGCACATCCATGACATTGCGTATCCAGCCAATGTACAATCAGTTGCACCATCTCATATTATTGTGTGTATACAGGTGCGTATCAATAATTTAGAATGTCATGAAAAAGTTCTTTCATTTCAGTAATTCAACACAAATTTCCAAACTCGTGTATTAAATAAATTAAATGCACACAGATTGAAGTAGTTTAAGTCTTTGGTTCTTTTAATTGTGATGATTTTGACTCACATTTAACAAAAACCCACCAATTCACTATCTTAATTAAAATTATCACAATTAAAAGAAAAGCAATTAAAGCAATTATAGCAATTAAAAGACTTAAACTACTTCAGTCTTTGTGCATTGAATTTATTTAATACACGATATTCACAATTTGAGTTGAATTACTGAAATAAATGAACTTTTCCATGACATTCTAATTTATTGAGATGCACCTGTATATGTTCAATTCAAGATTTATTCAAGATTATTTGTATAGCGCTTTTCACGATACATGATTGTAGCGTGATAAAAGACTAGTTAGGTACGCAGGAGCTAACCCATTTAGGGCCTTATAGGTAAGTAATAATATTTTGTAACTGATACGAAACTGAATAGGTAGCCAGTGCAAAGACTGTAAAATTTGAGTAATATGATCATATTTTCTTGACCTGGTAAGGACTCTAGCTGCAGCATTGTGTACTATCTGTAGCTTGTTTACTGAAGAAGCAGGACAACCACCTAGCAGTGCATTACAATAGCCCAGTCTAGAGGTCATGAATGCATGAACTAGCTTTTCTGCATCAGAAAAAACTTAGCATGTTCCTTAGCTTTTCAATGTTTCTAAGATGGAAGAATGCTGTTTTTGTAACATGGGAAATATGATTTTCAAAAGATAAGTTGCTGTCTAATACAACACCCAGATTTTTGACTGTAGAGGAAGGAACAAGACTTCCGTCTAGTTGCAAATTGTGATCCGAGAGATTCTGTGAACTGTTTTTGGTCCAATAAGTAATATCTCTGTTTTATCTAAGTTTAAAAGGAGAAAATTATTGATCATCCAATCTTTTACATTTTTAACACACTCCCTTAGCTAAGATAATTTAGAAGTTCATCTGGTCTTGAGATATATAGTTGAGTATCATCAACATAACAATGGAAATGAATCCCATATTTTCTAATAACATTACCAAGGGGCAACATGTATATTTAAAATTGCAGAGGACCTAGGACAGATCCTTGTGGTACTCCATACTTTACTGGTAATAATTGAGATGACTCCCCATTTAAATAAACAAAGTGGTAGCGATTGGACAGGTATGATCTAAACCATCTTAACGTCTGCCCTTGAATACCTGTATAGTTTTGCAATCGATCTATGATTATTTCATGATCTATAGTGTCGAACACAGCACTAAGATCAAGTAAAACTAGAAATGATTTGCAGCCTTGGTCTGATGCAAGAAGCAAGTCATTTGTAATTTTAACAAGTGCAGTTTCTGTACTATGGTGAGGCCTAAAACCTGACTGAAATTATTCATTGATTTATTTATTTTTGCAAGAAGAAGCTAAATTGAGCAGACACAACTTTTTAAAAATTTTAGACATAAATGGAATATTTGAAGTTCACAAGGATCTAGTTTTGGTTTCTTAATAAGTGGCTTAATAACCGCCAGCTTGAATGGTTTTGGGACGTGACCTAAAGATAACGATGAGTTAATAATGTTGAGAAGTGGTTCTTCTGCAACAGGTAACAACTCTATCAATAATTTTGTGGGTACAGGATCAAATAAACATGTTGTTGGTTTAGATGCAGTGATAAGTTTATTTAGCTCATCCTGTCCTATAGTTGTAAAGCACTGCAGTTTATCTTTGGGTGCAATGAATGAAGCTGAAGTACTAGACACTGTCGAATCTACATTTGTTATTGTATTTCTGAAGCTATCTATTTTATCAGTGAATAAATTCATAAAGTCATTACTATTAAACTGGGAGGGAATATTTAGATCGGTGACATCTGTTTATTTGTTAATCTAGCCACTGTGCTAAATAAAAACATTGGATTGTTTTGGTTATTATCTATGAGTTTGCGGACATGCTCAGTCCCGGCAGCTTTTAAAGCCTGTCTATAGCTGGACATACTGTTTTTCCACGCAATTCTAAATATATTCAAGTTAGTTTTTCTTCATTTGCACTCAAGATTACGAGTTTATTTCTTGAGAGAATGGGTAAACCTGTTGTACCATTGAGCAGTACGTTTTTCTCTAACCTTTTTTTAATTTGACGGGGGCAACAGTTTCTAGCGTATTAGAGAAGATAGTTCCCATGTTGCTAGTAATTTTGTCTAGTTCATTTGTATTTATGGGTACACAGAGCAGTTGAGATACATCAGGCAGGTTATTTGTGAATCTGTCTTTAGTGGCTGGAACAATAGTTCTGCCTGAACGATAATGTGGAGCCATCAGTAATATGTAGCATGCACGATACATTGAAATGGTCAGTAACTTCGTAACTTTGAGGTATGATATCTATATCAGTTAGATCAATTCCAAGCTATATAATTCAATCTAGCGTTTGATTAAAATGATGAGTGGGCCCGGTGACATTTTGCTTGACACCAAAAGAGTTGATTAGGTCAGTTAACGCAAGTACTAACGCATCATTTGTATTATCTACATGAATGTTGAAATCTCCTACAATTAGTGCTTTATCAACATTAACCAATAGGTCTGAGAGAAAATCTGTATATGGCCCTGGCGGTCTATACACAGTAGCCAGAGCAAGAGATAGGACAGATTTATTTTGCATATCTGACAGTGTAACATTAAGCATGTATCCTGTTTTCTGAGTAACATTGAGAATATCACTATACAGGTGCACATCAATGAATTAGAGTGTCATTAAAAAGTTTATTTATTTTAGTAATTCAACTCAAATTGTGAATCTCGTGTATTAAATAAATTCAATGCACACAGACTGAAGTAGTTAAATCTTTGGTTCTTTTAATTGTGATGATTTTGGCTCACATTTAACAAAAATCCACCAATTCACTCAACAAATTAGAATACTTAATAAGACCGATAAAAAACCTTCTGGAAAGTATGTTAATTTACTGTATATGTACTCAATACTTGGTACGGGCTCCTTTTGCTTTAATTACTGCCTTAAATTGGCGTGGCATGGAGGTGATCAGTTTGTGGCACTGTTGAGTGGTGTGGAAGCCCAGGTTTCTTTGAGAGTGGCCTTCAGCTCATCTGCATTTTTTGTATCTTGTTTCTTATTTTCCTTTTGACAATACTCCATAGATTCTCTATGGGGTTCGGGTCTGGGGAGTTTGCTGGCCAGTCAAGAACACCAACACCATGTTCATTTAACCAACTTAACACGGGACTTCAAGCAACTTGGGCTATGAGCTAATTTATTGAGATGCACCTGTATATTGTTGCGCCACCGCCACCAAGACCAGTCTGACGAGTTTCATGCTTATAACAGTAGCTTGGTGGAGTATATTAATTTAGACCAATATAATAATTTGGTTCAAGCCAGGTTTAAGTTAGGCAAGGCAAGGCAAGGCAAGTTTATTTGTATAGCACATTTCATACACATTGGTAATTCAAAGTGCTTTACATAAAAGAAAGTGAAATAATCATTCACAGCAATAAAAACAAGAAGTAAAAAATAATAAAAAAAGGAATTTTAAAATGATATAGAAATTGATTTAAAATGAGATTTAAAACAGTTAAATAGAAAATGATTATACATAAAATACAATGCAGTCAGTTCGGACGTAGCACAGCGCTCATTCAACAAATGCACAGCTAAATAGATGAGTTTTGAGTCTGGATTTAAATGTTGCTAATGTTTTAGCACATCTGATCTCTTCTGGAAGCTGGTTCCAGCTGCGGGTGGCATAATAGCTAAAAGCGGACTCCCCTTGTTTTGTGTGAACCCTTGGTATTTCTAACTGACTCGATCCTAATGATCTGAGTGGTCTGTTAGGTTTATATTCAGTGAGCATATCTGACATATATTTAGGTCCTAGACCATTGAGCGACTTATAAACGAGTAAAAGTACTTTAAAATCGATCCTAAATGTAACTGGAAGCCAGTGTAAGGACCTGAGGACTGGTGTGATATGCTCAGATTTTCTGGTTCTAGTCAGAATCCTGGCAGCAGTGTTCTGGATGAGCTGCAGCTGTCTAATGGTCTTCTTTGGAAGGCCGGCGAGGAGACCATTACAATAATCCACCCTGCTGGTGATAAAGGCATGAACAAGTTTCTCCAAGTCATGACTGGAAACAAAACATCTAATTCTTGCAATGTTTTTGAGATGATAGTATGCTGATTTAGTTACTGCTTTGACATGACTACTAAAACTAAGGTCTGTCTCCAGAATCACCCCAAGATTTCTGACTTGATTTTTAGTTGTTTGACCCCTAGAGTCAAGGTATGCATTCACCTTGAGAACTTCATCTTTGTTTCCAAATGCAATGACTTCAGTTTTCTCCTTGTTTAACTGAAGAAAGTTTTGGCACATCCAACTGTTAATTTCATCAATGCATTGGCAGAGGGAGTCAATGGGGCTATAATCATTTGGAGATAAGGCTAGGTAGATCTGGGTATCATCAGCATAGCTGTGATAGGCAATTTGGTTCTTCCTCATTATCTGACTTAGTGGGAGCATATACAGGCTAAACAAGAGCGGTGCAAGAATTGAGCCTTGTGAGACTCCACATGTCATGGACGTCCACTTAGACTTATGCTCTCCTATACTCACATAATAACCTCTCCCTTCTAAGTATGACCTGAACCATTTGAGTGCCATCCCAGAAAGCCCGACCCAGTTTTCCAGTCTCTCTAGAAGTATGTTATGGTCGACAGTGTCAAACGCAGCACTAAGACCTAGTAGTACCAACACTGATATTTTGCCAGAATCAGAATTAAAGCGAATATCATTTATTATCTTAATGAGTGCTGTCTCTGTGCTGTGATGCACGCGGAAACCAGATTGAAAATTATCCAGGTATCCATTTGAGTTTAAGTAGTTGTTCAGCTGATTAAAAACTACCTTTTCAATAATCTCACCTATGAAAGGATGATTTGATATTGGTCTATAGTTGCTCAACACGGTGTTATCAAGATTGCGCTTTTTCAGAAGGGGCTTAACAACTGCAGTTTTCAGGGAGTTTGGAAAAGTCCCAGAAAGAAGTGAGGTGTTTACCACTTCTAAGAGATCTGCTTCTAAACAGTTAAGCACACTTTTGAAAAAAGATGTGGGAAGTGTGTCAAGATAGCAGGTTGACGATTTAAGATGCTGTACTATTTCTTCCAAAATTTTGCTATCAATTTTTTAAAAAACAGACATAGTCACTTCTCTTTGAGATTGCTGTCGAATCTGTGTGACCTCTGTATTACAGGAAGATGTGCCAATCTCCTTCCTGATATTACTGATCTTCTCTGAAAAGAAGGAAGCAAACTCATTGCATTTGCTGTCAGAGAGCATTTCACTGGGAATCTGACTTGGGGGGTTTGTCAGTCTCTCAACAGTAGCAAAAAGAGTGCGAGTGTTGTTTAAATTACTGTTTATAAGGTTTGAGAAGAAGGTCTGTCTAGCTGTGGCTAGTTCCAAATTGAAAGCATGAAGGCTGTCTTTATAGATGCTATAGTGTATTTCAAGTTTCGTCTTCCGCCACATCCGCTCAGCTTTTCTGCATTGTCTTTTCATATTCTGAACTGCTGTTGATTTTCTCCAAAATGATTTTTGTCTGCCATTCTTCTTGCTGACCTTTCACAGGAGGAGGCGGGAGAGCTGAGCCTGCAGTCTTTGGTGGTTGGGGGGCCCGCCGTTTTTTAGTTGATATCTGCGGGCTTGCAGAGAGTTTGGTCCCAGCATACACCAATTCCTCCATTTTCTGTGAAAAGCTTAGAAGTGGAGATGCTGGAGAGAGAGATAGTGTGTCTGGTGAGCGGGGCTCTAGCTCTGGTGTTTCCGGTGACTGTAATGTGTTGTCATGGCATCCCAGGCTGTTTTCCAGAAAGTTGTCCTTGGGTGCTGAGTCTTGGAGCTGTTGTGATACGTCACAGTCTGCATGTGATGAGCTCTGTGGGCAGGGCTCAGCCGGGATGTCCATGAGCAGTGCTTGTTTTGGCTGTGTGGCGTTATCAGTATCCTTGTGGGATTCTTCAACCACATAATGACTCGGAAGCTGATATGAAGTCCTGTGGTCACTCATATTCTGTCCAGGTGACTGTGTGAGTGGATTGACACACACCACTGAAGGATGACGGAGGGAGAAATAGAAATTGTCCTTTAGCACTCTTGCACCAAGTTTGTTTGGGTGGAGGCCATCCAGTTTAAACAGTTGTCTGTGTCCCCAGAAAATATTGAAGTTGTCGATGAAGTTGACTCCTTTTGTACGGCAGGTTCTTTGTAGCCATGTATTCAGCCCAAGCAACCGTGAAAACATGTTAGTTTCCATTGCTGGGAGTGGTCCACTGATGAACGACTGAACTTCAAGTCTTTGAAGTGTTTCAAAGAGTTCACTGAAATCTTGCTTTAGCATTTCTGACTGCCTTTTCCGAATATCATTCTTACCCACATGGATGATGACTCGATTTGCAGTCTTGTGCTTCATCACAATGCTCCGAAGTTCCTTGTTCATGTCAGAAACGGTTGCTTGAGGAAAGCAGCAGGTAGTAGCAGTCCTGCTACTGACGTTTCTAATAATAGAGTCGCCCACTATCAGAGTCCTGGGCTCGGCTGCGCTTTGAGCTGAATGCCGCTGTCTGCTCGACCTTGAGCGCCTGTTAGTAGCAATGTTAGCTGCTGGCTGATTCGATCCGAGTTTTGTCATATTTTGGGATTCCTCATCCACATTCATCAATGCTTCAAATCTGTTCTCAAGATGTATAGGGGGTTGTAGAATACCAGTGCTTACAAGTATTGTCATAGCCGTATCTGGTGTAGAGGATGCTACAACAGCAATACGAGATACTCGTGACAATCTGGTGTCTCGAGAGCCTTTGGGTCTCGCTCCCTGTTTGTGCCATCGATTAGTCCGTCGATCAGTTTCGGCTTGTTCCTCTACACTTGGTATAAACTGTTGAGATTCACTAGATTCACAGGACTCACCGGCTGTATGCTGAGGGGGTCCGTGGTGACCGTCTGCTGTATGTTCCGTCTGTTTTGGAAGTCCAGCAAATAACTTTGTTTCAAGAACCACAATCCTTTGTAGAAGTTTGTGGCAGTTCGTGCAGCAAGTAGGCATTTTCTCTCATCTGTTTGAATGTAGACAGCTGTATTTATCTGTCTCCGGAATGTAAACTGCTGGCAGTGGGAGGCAAAAAGTCCTCTTTTTCCAAAAAATGTATTGTTTGAGCACTGTGCTGATCAGCTGAAGTAAAAATCTTAGAAAGATCTGAGAAAAGAACAAAAATAGGGAGCAAAGCGCAGAGCAAAAGCAAGAGCGTCCGAACGGTAGCAAAGCCGGAAATCGTAGATTTTAGAATCGTAGAAGTTAGACAGAGTACATCAAAATTATTAGCTGTGATAATTTAATTTACAATAACTGTTTTTGGTATGAGTGACCTAATTCAGTTCAGTTCAGTTCAGTTTATTGTCCTTGTATTAAAATACAATGAAATTACTATGCAACTCCCCTTAGTGCAATTTAGAAAACAGATGGTACAACATTAAAAATACCATAGGGCATTTCTTAATAAGTTACTAAAATTGTTTAGGAGTCCAAGATTTAACAATAGTTTTTGGTTTAACATTTTTCTGGTTTAATCGAGTTTTTTCTAGATTCTGCATTAAATTAATATTTTGCCCACACGGGCAACAGACAGAGTCTGTATAGATTGGATAGGATACTACAAGTACTTCTATCATTTAAGTGGGAAGAACAAAAGTCATAGTAGTTATTTGAGAATTGGCTTACTAGTCAGATGGAGCATAGTGTCCTGGAGATGTTGTCCGACAGGAGTTGCACTCCGACTCTGCTGGGGTGCAGGCAATCAGCATGGAAAATCCTAGGACGCTCCCAGAAAAACTTCCAAGTATTAACAAAGAGCAGTTTCTGGTCTTTACACCATGACAACAACCATTAGTTTAAAGCAAACAGTCTACTGAACCTTTCGTGTTCTCGTTGATACGTGGGAAGAGGTCCTGACACAATGATTGTCGTCACGGGTGATGTGCTGTGTACCATCTCGATCAGGCTCCTGAAGTCCCTCTTCAGTGTCTCCATCTGCTGCAGCTTGGTGTCATTCACCCCCGCATGTGTGATAGACTGGAAATGTGACAGTGAAATATAAAAGTATTGAGGAATTCTGGATAACCAAAATTTGTTTGTTATTTTTTTCCCCTTTCTTAAGATTCTCTGAGACTTAAAAAAATGTGTTCAAATGTTACATTAGTTTTAGAGTATTCTATAAAATGCATGTAGATGGCCCATTACACTAGAGTGATGAGGATTTTACATTCTGGTCAAAGGGCAAAGCCATTAAAGAAAGTGCCAGAACGCTGAAGATTCTAATCTGTGTGTATCTCATCATTTCCTACAGTTACTAGCTCTCATCCTTCCCTGTTTGAGACCGGTAACATTTTGGGGGCTCGTCCGACGATTTGGATCTTGGTATCAGCTTCGCGACTGATGACGTGCGCAACAAGTGTGACCTTCTGGATTGAGCTACAAGGAATTCTGCGTGTTTCGTCCACTTTGTGAGTGCAAGTTTTTGGGGGTCCTGGTGAGATGGCATCTTCGGCTCCTCTTCGTGCTTTGCTATGGGACATCCAAAGACAGCTTTATCTGCTCAGTGAAGAACAGTTGTATAAACTCGCTTTCATCACTGGAAGATGAAAGAGACACAGCAGTGCCGGAAGTGACTGGTACCAATGAACCTGAACTCTTTGAATTCATCGTGGACTACATGAAAAGCGATCAGCTGAAAAAGCTTGAAGATGAAGGTATGTCTTGTTTGCTTACTATCAGAGACAAGATTGATGAACTCAAATTCAGCACGGGAAGTAAATCGGACATGGACACTGCAAACAATAACAAAGAGGTTAGTGGTGTATCATCAGTAGCAGAACAAGTTTCTGGGTTGGTTAGACTGACTGATGTTGCTGCATTATTGCCCCGCAGAGAATTCAAAATGCATGGTGGTGTAATTTCAGATTCTGGGTCAGACATGAGTTATAGCAGTGTATGTAAACAAATTGATGAGGGTGTTAAAGAAAAATTCTCTGAATCTGAAATCATACGTACATTGTTAAGAATGATCAAACCAGGTCATTTTAAAGACATGTTAACCAACAAAGATGATCTCACAATTGCAGAACTGAAACGGTTTTTGAAGTCTCACATGAGAGAACGAAGTAGCACTGAACTGTTTCAGGAGCTCAGTACTGCTAAGCAGCAAGATAAGGAAACTCCACAGCAGTTTGTCTATAGGCTACTGGGTGTAAAACAAAAGGTTCTGTCTGCCTCACAACATGGTGGTTCAGAGTTTAACTATGACAAAAGACTGGTGCAGGGTGTTTTTCTCCATACACTGTATCAGGGGTTAAACGAGATTATTTTTTATATCAGACTGGACATTAAGCCTTACATCTCTGACTTAACAGTGACTGATGACTTTATCTTAGAGCAGGTCACTAAATCAGCAAATGAAGAAACAGAGAGACAGAAGCGTCTAAGCACTGTACATAAACACAAGCTCTTGACTGTTAACTCTACCCAGTCACAAAAGGATAGTGAGACAGGCTATGAGACGTTTCAAAGGAGAGTTGAGGGAGAAGTTAGAGCAAATCGCACTGCTTTAATGGAACTGACAGCTCAGGTCTCTGCTCTCACTAAAAATCTTGAAAAGATGCTGAGTCCTACTGCTACAGTTCAAAGCCAAACTACCGTTCCATAAACAAATGTTAAAGTTCCAGACAAACCTGAAAGCAAGCGTAGATGTGAGGACTGCGTCCAGCTAGGACATCAGGACTGCTGCCATTGCTTCCGCTGCGGTCAGGCAGGACACAGAGGAGTTGGCTGCCTAAAGAAGGGAACAAAGGTGGGAAACGGGAGACGGTCACTGGTGCGGGACAACCAGTGACCACTTCGAACGGTCCGTCCCATGTAAAGGTAAACTGTATGCCCACTCACAATACAGAAAATTCAAGTTGGACAAAGCGTCAGTCATCAAAACGAGCAGCACAACTGATTGGCAGAAAATGTATGCTGTCCTGTTGGTTAAATGGTGTTCTTACTGAAATGCTGTTGGACACGGGGGCTCAAGTAAGCATGGTAGGAAAGATATGGGTAGAAAAGTTCCTTCCGAATGTGTCAATCAAGCCTATAGAAGACTTACTTTCTGACACCCAGTTTCACATTACTGCTGCCAACGGCACTGTCATTCCATTTGTTGGATGGATTGAAGTACTCCTTGAACTCAAACGTAATGGACATGAAGACCTTGCCATTCATGTTCCAATGCTGGTAAGTAACTGCTGTAATGACAACCCACTTCTTGGTTTTAATGTCATTGAAGAATTGATCAGAGTGAACAGTGACCAGCCAAACAGCACTGAAAATCTGACCATTCTGCTGAGTGAAGCTATGAATGTAAGACAGAGGGAAGAAAGGATTCACAGTTAAAAGATGTGAACTTTGCGAAGTCAAGTGCAGAATTAGAGGTTGGCCTGAAGGTGGAGTCATGCCATTTGAACCACTCCCGGAATGTCCAGTCCAAGATGGCCTTGAACTATTTCCTACTGTGGTAGATGTGCCAAAGGGTGCCTCTAAAGTTATTAAGATTCCTGTTCTGAATTCCACTCGACATGACATTTATCTCCCCGCAAAGACAGCTTTGGGTACCATCACTTTGGTGTCTGAAATTCTACCTCTCACTCCTGGTGGTGCTGGAAAGGAAAACAACCAGATGGAAAGTGTTGTTCATGTAAATCAGTTGAGACAGGTGGATAATGCCAGTCAGTTGCCCATTGACAAAACAGTTAAGTGGCACCCACCTGTCGAGTTGGAACACCTTTCAGAGCAAGAGCAGGAGATAGTTAGACAAATGCTATACGACAAATCTGATTTCTTCGCTCACGATGATGGAGATATAGGCTGTATCCCAAATCTGAAATTGAAGATAAATTTGAAAGACGACACTCCAGTTCAGAAATGCTACAATTCAATTCCAAAACCCCTATACAAGGAAGTTAAAGAGTATGTCCAAAACCTCCTTGACCATGGCTGGATAAAGAAATCCTCTTCAGCGTATTCATCACCAGTTGTCTGTGTCCGGAAGAAGGATAGTAGCTTATGGCTATGTGTCGACTTTCGAGAGTTGAATCGGAAGACTATTCCAGATAGACATCCACTACCGAGGATACAAGATTTGCTGGACAGCCTTGAAGGATTTACATGGTTCTCTATCCAGGACCAAGGTAGCGCTTATCATCAAGGATTTGTGGATGAGGAGTCAATACACATGACTGCTTTTAGCACCCCCTGGGGGCTCTATGAGTGGAAGCGTATCCCTTTTGGATTAACAAATGCTCCAGCAGCCTTCCAAAGGTGCATGGAGGGTGTTCTAGACGATATCAGAGACAAATGTTGTTCCCCATACCTGGACGATGTGCTTTGCTACTCAAAAACCTTTCATGAGCATGTTAATGACCTCAGGCAAGTGCTTTGCAGAATGCGAGAGTATGGCATCAAACTCCGCCCGAAGAAATGTGAACTTTTCAGAAGGCAGATCATATACCTTGGTAGGATGGTGTCAGGAGAAGGTATTGAGATTGACCCAAAGGACCTTGAGGCTGTACTGCAACTTAAAAACAAAGAACCAAAAACAGTGGGGGAAGTTAGAACGCTATTAGGGTTCCTAAGTTACTACAGATCCTTCATCCAGGATTTCTCAAGGCTAGCAAAGCCGCTGTATGTGCTCCTGCAGAACCCTAAGGAAGAGACTGTTCAGAAAGTAGCAAAGACCAACCAAGGTAAACAGAAGACGAGGAAGGGGGCCAAAGCACAAATGTCATCAAGAACCCCAATTCAGTGGACATCTAAAGAGCTGTTCTGTCAAAATTAATTGAGATGCTTACCAGTCCTCCAATCCTGGCATACCCTGATTTTGACTTGCCTTTCACATTGCACACTGATGCATCAAATGAAGGTTTAGGTGCTGTACTTTACCAGCGACAAGCAGGTACACTTCGTGTTGTTGGTTTTGGCTCAAGAACATTGACTCCCGCAGAGCACAATTACCATTTACATTCTGGTAAACTTGAGTTTCTAGCTCTCAAGTGGGCGATCTGCGACAAATTCAGAGATTACTTGTACTATGCTCCAACATTTACGGTGTACACGGACAACAATCCATTGACTTATGTATTGAGCACTGCCAGATTAAATGCTGTAGGTCATCGCTGGGTCGGCGAGTTGTCAGATTTTCACTTTGATATTAAGTACAGACCAGGTAAACAGATTTTAGATGCAGATACACTTTCTTGATATCCTCTTAACCTCACAGACCACCTGAGTGATTACACTGAAGCTGTGCCTTCCGAGGTCGTGTCAGCGATGTGGCAAGTTAGCAAGGCTGTTGTTGAAGAAGAGGTACCGTGGGTGGCCTCACTGACTCTCTGCTCTGCAAGGGATGTGGAAAAGGAAATGTTGGAAGGGCAGATGGTATCCCTAATGGCTCCGGATGATGTCAGGATTTCACAACAGGATGATGACAGTATTAAGGAGGTGATCAAGCTTAAGGAAAGCAACTGGACTCCAAACAACAAAGAAAAGAATGTCATGACCAGAGGAACCAGGCGTCTGGTACAGGAGTGGAACAAGCTAATAGTGGAAGAAGGAATTCTGTACCGACACTCGGGTAATCGAAAACAGCTAGTCCTACCTGAAAAACTGAAGCCACTGGTATTGCAGAACCTCCATGACAACATGGGTCACATCGGCGCTGACAAGGTCACCCATTTAGCCCGTGATAGATTTTATTGGCCCTTTATGCAGAACGAAATTGAAGAATATGTGATCAGAAAGTGCAACTGTATCAAACAGAAGCATCCAAATGTTCCTGAGAGAGCACCTATGGGTTCGATTACCACAAGTTTACCCTTTGAATTGGTCTCCATTGATTATTTACACTTGGAGCAAAGCAAAGGAGGGTACGAATACATACTTGTTCTGGTGGCTCATTTCACACGCTTTGCACAAGCATACCCCACCAAGAATAAATCAGGGAAAACAGCAGCAGAGAAGATTTTTCAGGATTTTATACCACGCTTCGGATATCCAGAGAGATTACACCATGATCAAGGACGGGAATTTGAAAATAACCTGTTCCAGACACTGCAACAACTGGCTGGGATCGCACGTTCAAGGACTACCCCTTACCACCCAGAGGGTAACCCAGTCGAAAGACTAAACCGTACCTTGTTACAGATGCTTCGCACCCTGGAGGAAGAGAAAAGGTCTGACTGGAAAGAACACCTTCCACATCTGGTTTATGTGTATAATTGTACCAGACACGAAGCCACTGGATACGCACCGTTCTTTCTGCTGTATGGAAGACCTCCCAGGTTGCCAATTGACCTGATGTTTAACCTAAAACCAGAAAAAGAGACAGAAAGTCATGTGACGTTTGTACAGAAATGGGCATCCAGAATGCAAGAAGCTTATAAAATTGCATCTGAAAGTAGCCAAAAATCATTTGCGAAAGGAAATACATACTATGACAGGAAGGTGAAAGGAGTACCTCTCCAGCCAGGTGATCGGGTTTTAGTACGGAATTTATCTGAGAGAGGGGGTCCAGGGAAGCTTTGTCCATACTGGAAAAAAACAGTGCACAAAGTGGTGGAGAGAATCAAAGAGGGGCCTGCGTATCGGATTCAGCCTGAAATGGGTAAAAAGACAATTCGAGTGTTACACAGAAACCTTTTATTACCAGTGAACAACTTACCCATTGAAGATCACACTTAAAATGTACCTGGAAAGAAAAGACAAGTGAATAAGAGGAAAGAAACAGAGTCGAGTAAGGATTAGGAAGAGGGAAACTCATATGAGGAAAAATGGTACTATCCCTATTTATCAGTGACAATAGACAATCAAAACAATGTTGACCTACCACAAAAGTCCCAGAATGAAAAGAGATCTCAGTTAAGGCCAGTCGCAAGAGAATTCTGTCCTACTGCAACACCATTGTTGAAACCAGTTACAACACAGGATGGCAAACCAGAAGGTGGGGAGCAGGTTCTGGAAGAGGAGGATATTGTTGGACTATGTCCAGAAGAAATGCTGCCGTCAACCCAAGAATTACGTGTAACGCAAAATGAACAATGTGAGATTGTTGATGAAAAGGAACAAGAAACTGTAAGAAGATCAAACAGGCAAGCACAGCCAAAAGAAAGACTGACTTATGACATTTTAGGTCAACCAACTTACAGTCTAAGTCATTTTCTCAGTCCAAACTTACATGATTCCGAGAACTCCAATGACTTACCAGGTAGTTAATGCATTTCCTTGGTGGCAACCAATGCCTACCTGGACTTGTTAGATGACTGCAAAACTAGACTTACCTAGTATTTATTGCCAGGAGTCAATAAAAAAAAGTAGGGGAGAGTGTGATAGACTGGAAATGTGACAGTGAAATATAAAAGTATTGAGTAATTCTGGATAACCAAAATTTGTTTGTTATTTTTTTCCCCCTTTCTTAAGATTCTCTGAGACTTAAAAAATGTGTTCAAATGTTACATTAGTTTCTGGTATTCTAGTATTCTATAAAATGCCTGTAGGTGGCGCAATACAGGCAATACACGCAATACTTTGTGCAGCACTGGAATGATCTCTACCTCATCCAGCATTGTCTGTTATCTACCTCTTCTGACAGTCTGATAAAAGACTGTTCTTTTTCTTGCACTACTCATATCTGCACAGTTTTGTTTTATTTAACTGGTTTGCACTCTATCTGCCATGTGCCTTATGTCACTTTATCTCTTTTTTATTGTTCTACAATGTCCTCATTTGTATATCTGTATAGTTTGTATGTACATATGGTTAAACTGTATTTATCTGTATTTGAATGTCTACTGTCAGTGTTTAATGTTAACTGTATGCACCAAGGGTCTGAGAGTAACGCAATTTCAATTCTCTGTATGTATGTACTGTACATGTGGAAGAATTGACAATAAAACTTACTTGACTTGACTTGACTTGAATACACTAGATTGATGAGGATTTTACATTCTGGTCAAAGGGCAAAGCCATTAAAGAAAGTGCCAGAACGCTGCTGATTCTAATCTGTGTATATCTCATCATTTCCTACAGTTACTAGCTCTCATCCTTCCCTGTTTGAGACTGGTAACACATGCAGCACGACCGATCCAATGCTCTCGTCGCCTTTCAGGATCGCGGGTATCTGCACAGAAACATCAAGAACATGAGCACGAGGGAAACAGTGAGTGTACCTTTCACTAACGTAGCACGGACGTGCCGGACGATGGAGTCTCTGACAATCACAGCATCGTGTCCCGTCAGAGGAGTGAAGTGGTTGCGGGAGGAAATCTCGAAGAGGGGGGGGGGAGGTTGTCTTCCGCGGCTTGGATCGCTTCTTCCGCTGTTGCACCCAGGGTCCGTGGTTTCCCGCCGCTGGAGCGAAGAACATCTGGGAAGATCGCATCCCGGGTGCATGGGACCAGTGCAGAGAAACACATGGAATGGAGGTGGTGGGAGTGTTAGCACTTAGGTAGGGTGCTGCATACTTACCCTGGACTTGTGGGCATCAGCCCGGGATGTTTCCAGCGTTGCTCTCTGCTCCCTCAGCTGGGCCTGCTTCCCAAGCAACTCATGGATCTGCCTCTCCACGCCCTCCGGCTGCACCGGCTGCAGCTCAAACGTGTCCTCACCTGCACACAAAGGTAGACACAAATCTGCCATTAAAGCAAGTAACAGTGAAACAATGGTAAATGTGTGTAAATAGGGTATTAGCTGTGTTAGCGGGCCGGCAGCCGCGATGCTAACGGGCTATGAGCTAATAGCGGACTCTGGAAATAAAAATAAAACTCATGATAACAAGGCGATCTGATTGTTTTTGTTGCAGAATGTGATGGGGGATATCCACACGTTATAGAAACGAAAATGATGCTGTATAACATTTATTTTAAGATAGAATATACAATAAATAATCGACTTAACGGAGCTCAAACTCAAAACATCCACTGATCAGTGTACATAATGTAGAATGTGTACATACGGTGTATAATGTTTATTGATAACTAAGTATGTCTAATAGTACACTGTGTGTACTGAGTATATGTGTGTGTATTTTGCATATTGTCATCTGTATAAATATGTGGGTACACTATATTTGCTCATCCATCCCTTCTACTTTGGACCCTCTTCAGTTTGCCTGCCGCCCAAATAGGTTTACTGACGATGCCATCTCTCAGGTCCTGCACTCTTCCCTTACACACATTGACAGCAAAAATGGCAACTATGTAAGGCTGCTTTTCATCGACTATAGCTCAGCTTTCAATACTATAGTCCCCAATCAAGCTAGCTGTTAAACTCACAGACGTCGGCCTAAACTCTTCTCTCTGTGACTGGATTCAAGATTTCCTCACCGGCAGACCTCAAGTAGTGAAAATTGTCGCGTTCACCTCCAACTCCATCACCCTGAACATAGGAGCCCCACAGGGTTGTGTCCTGAGTCCCCTGCTCTACTCTCTCTACACACACAACTGCGTGTCCTCTCACAGCTCCACTTCTATTGTTAAATTAGCTGATGATACTTCTGGGCCTCATTTCCAACAATGATGAGACCGCATACTTGGATGAGGTAGATAGACTTACCTGACGCACCATGATGACATCATGGTGCCAGGACAACTGTATCTCTCTGAACGTGAGCGACTTAGGAGGAGCTTCTTCCCTCAGGCCATCAGGCTCCTAAACTCAAACTCGGTCTAATAAAATGTACAAGTCTCAATTTAATAAACTGTAAAAATATTCACTATTCTCCATCATCCGTATTGCTGCTATGTATATACCCGGTACAACCTGTTTGCACTTTCCTCTTGCACATCCCTGCTTATATTATTATTTATTAAGTCCACAGTATACTGTATTGCACATTTAATTTATAATGCCCCTTTATAATGAAAGGTTTGACTACTTTAGTATTTTCCATGAGTACAAATCTTAATGTTTAAGCATATAATGATATTCTAGGGAAATGTGTGCTTCTAATTTTATATCAACAGTTTGGAGAGGACCCTTTTCTATTCTAACATGACAGCCCCTTTGTGTATAAGACAAGGATCAAAGAGAAATGATGATTCAGTCAGTGTGGAATAACTTGACTGATCTGCAGAAAGACAAGTCCTAATCCAATCTGAACACCTCTGGTGTGACTTTAAATGCAGACCTTGAGCCAGAAACTCATCACCAAACACCAATGACTTGTACATAAGACATAGAGTCATTTCATACACTTCAAAACTGTTGCAATAGAGGTCGAAATATAATTTTTAAGTACATGAATTATGTTTCCATCTTTGTTGCCACAGTTTGGAAGTGCCTTTTTCTCTTCTAAAGAAGGGGGTGTCCCAGTACTTTTGTCCATATAATGAATGTACAAGTCATTGGTGTTTGGTGATGAATTTTTGGTTCAAGGTCTGCATTTAAAGTCACACCAGAGGTGTTCAGCGGCTTTCTGCAGACCAGTCAAGTTCTTCCACACTGACTGAATCATCATTTCTCTTTGATCCTTGTCTTATACAAAGAGACACTGTCATGTTAGAATAGAAAATGGTTCTGTCCAAACTGATGCTATAAAATTAGAAGCACACAATTCCCTAGAATTTCATTATATGCTTAAACATCAAGATTTGTAGGCTACTCATGGAAATTACTAAAGTAGTCAAACCTTTAATTTAAGGGCGTGACCAAATACTTTTGGCAATATTGTGTATGTACTGTCTATATGTTAATTGTTTCTGCACTGTCTGGAGCACGCTCTCAAGATTTTCACTCACCAAGGCACATGTGCTGTGGTGATGTGACAATAAAAGTGATTTGATTTAAGTAATTTCCCCCGTATTATTTCCCTCCTCTTGCCGCTTCACTCCAGTCCAGCAGGTGGCGCTAAAACACATGCGTTTGTTTGCCAAACACCCTCAGAGGAAGATGTTTAGTTTCGCCGCACTCTCTGTTGTTTTGTCTAGATGCTGGCTTAGTACAAACTGTTAGAAATGTTATTTCTGTAAATAGGAAAAGGCTTTTTTTTTATCAGGTCAGTAAACACCTGTAATATTCTCATCCTCAGAGTTGTGACTAAGTTTTGAAGCAAGCAGGAATATCTAGATGATTATCAGCTGAACTGAGATCTGGTGCTGTGAAGATGGTGTTTGTTAAAGAAGAGCATGAAGAGAACACGAGTGAACCAGAAACCTGGATAATAAAACACGAGGAACCAGAAACCTGGAGAATAAAACACGAGGAACAAGAAACCTGGAGAATAAAACACGAGGAACCAGAAACCTGGAGAATAAAACACAAGGAACCAGAACCCTGCAGAATAAAACACGAGGAACCAGAACCCTGCAGAATAAAACACGAGGAACCAGAACCCTGCAGAATAAAACAAGAGGAACCAGAAACCTGGAGAATAAAACACGAGGAACAAGGAGGTTGGTGTTTATACACAACATCCCATAAACCTTGAATTTCCATGAACATGAAATCATAAATCATCTCATATTAATTCGAACAAACCAGCTAATTAAACCTCACAATCTTCAGTTTAACAATGGAAATGCATAAACAAGGAAATACAAAATATAAAAACATCATAAAATAATAAATGAATAAATAAAATCATAAAATGATATAAATGCTAAAAAATAATCAAACAATAAATTAAATAAATGGCTAATTATTATAAATGATTATATTAATAAATTATTATAAATTAATAAAAAAAAAAGAAAAGCAACATGGTCATTTGATGCAACACATTTGTGGCTCCTCAGATCCTTCATGTTGTTGATCAAATGTATTTAATAGCTTTCCTTATAGAAACATGAGATTTGTGCCCATAATATTTTAAAACGAATAATTTATGTCTAATGAAGCTTAGTTGACCGAACCGTTGCTTGCGCTTATAACAATAAATGTCAATATTTAGCAGGTCGTGATGGAGAGCGGGAATGCGTCTTGATATATTTTGGATTCGACAGTGTTGTTGGACTATTTTTCCTACTCGCTTATCTGTTTTTTTTTCAGTTTGTGTTGATTGAAAACTAATAATTTGAGGATCAGTGAACCTCATTCAAGGAAAGTTTCAGGGACATATAATTAACAAAGTTACAGCAATATGATCAAAATGTTGTAATGCAATTGTATACTTTCCACTGTTATATCAGGGTTCATTTGATGTCCTTTGTTTTTTATTTGTATTTTATTTTTTACGAGTTAATGAAAATTTCGTTTTTACTTTTGTTTCAGAGTTGATTGAAGATAATGAGAAAAACGAGTTGAGTGAATTAGAGGAGGATAATCATGTCAAACTTGGAGAAAAACCCAAACAGAAAGATGTAATGAAAGGAAGAGCCAAGAAATCTTTCACCTGCATTCAGTGCGGAAAGAGTGTCAGAAACAAGTATCATCTTGATTATCACATGAGAGTTCATACGGGAGAAAAACCATTCACTTGTGATCAGTGTGGAAAGAGTTTCAGATGCAAATATGATCTTGAGACTCATATGAGAGTTCATACTGGAGGGAAACCGTACACTTGTGATCAGTGTGGAAAGAGTTTCACACGCAAAAGAAGTCTTGAGCTTCACATGAGAGTTCATACTGGAGAGAAACCGTTTACTTGTGATCAGTGTGGAAAGAGTTTCTCACTATCATCAAACCTTAATAATCACATGGAAGTTCATGCAAAAGAGAAACCACATTCATGCTATTTGTGTGGAAAGAGTTTTTCATGTTTACAATATTTACAAAAACATCAGAAAATGCACACTGGTGTGAGAGAGTACATGTGCTTTGAGTGTGAGAAGACTTTTACTACAGCATACTGTTTAAAACTGCACAAGAGGATTCACACTGGAGAGAAACCTTACAAGTGTTCACACTGTGACAAAAGATTCAATCAAATAGTACATCTGAAAACACATGAGAGGATTTACACTGGAGAAAAACCTTATAAGTGTTCACACTGTGACAAGAGATTCAGTCAGTCAGGAGACCAGAAAACACATGAGAGGATCCACACTGGAGAGAAACCTTATAAGTGTTCACACTGTTGAAAACTTTGTTCTTCTAAAGTGTAGAAAACTCAGAAGAGAAGACCAGGAGACTTCGGATTGGATTGTCAGCAGAATTTCTTTATTCTATGACATGTGTTGTTATCTGCAGTCATCGAAAATCTCATCTTAAGTCATTTTTACAGGGTATCTTTATAGGCAGAATTGGAGGAGGGACTTTTTTGAGGTGGAGACAAACATCAAACAAAGCAAGCCTCTGAGGGCAATAAACCTAACGAATCCACGTCTGGCAAGGGCTCTTTGAATCAACATCTGTTACCAGACTTCCCGTGGTTCTAATCTCATCAACATAATCAAATGCATAGACACTAATTCAATCAACCTAAAACGAATCCACGTCTGCCAGGGGTTCACACAAATCAACGTCTGGCAGTCAACATGACTTGATTGAGACAAATCACAGTTATACATTGAGTGGTAATAAGAATAAGGAAGTGGATAATAAGAATCTAAATTAAACCATTTAAATAGAATTTGTAATCCTTCAATTCCCCGTTTGAGAGTTCTAATAACTCTCACAAAATACAAATTTAGACACTTAAAAGTTAATTCTTGTAACTTGTAATTGTTACAGGCACATCGTACATGTTCTGTGTTGCTTATCTTATATGTAATTGCATGCTGACACAGAAACAAAACATGCAATTAATTTTGCTGAAAGATCGTATGTGAGTCTCTGCGTTGTGTATTTATATTTTTTTTTTTCCTTCTTTCTTCTTTCTTTCTTGTGTGATAGTTGGCTCGGCAATGGGTCTGGTTGTTTTCTAGAGGTTGTGGCTTCATCCGCAGGTGAGAAGGGTGGTGCATATGGATCTCAGGACAGCCATCAAATGGTATCTGCACAGAGGAAGAAAGAAACACAAACAAGAGAGAACAACGGCACAGAGCAGTATTTGTTGTAGAGTCTGCAAACATTAGGGTTGTATCCTCTGTTCAAAATATAGTCTGCTATTGTTGTTCCTTCTTTCCCTATTTCTCAATTCCTGCGACACCTAAAGAACAGTGAGGAAAGGATGGACTAATGGAGGGGAAAGGCCTATGAGGAAATCTTCACCTCAGGGTTGGCCCCCGAAGCCTGTTGCTTTCGGTTCTTCCCTGGGCTCCTCACTGGTTCTTGTGTCTGCCCTATCCTATCCCTGCAGGGGGAGGAACAACCTTACAATGTGACACATGAGTCCAAGTTTTCCTTCCCTGACACAATACTGCAGCTGCTGTAATCAACATCACTTGATGTGGTCCGTACCACTTAGGCTCTAATGGCTTGTTTTTGAATGCCTTTATCATGACCCATTGACCTGGGACGATTGTGTGTCCACCTTCTGGTGGAGTCTGCCAACACGACTCAACTCTCTCTTTGGCACTCTGCACTGCCTTTGTGAGGTTTTCACAGTAAGCGATCAGGGCATCTGAAACAATGTGCACATCAGCATTTCTAAGATCAATCACACCTGGCATCTGCATTGGGCGTCCAGTAATAATCTCATGAGGGCTCAGTCCTACTGATCTGTTAGGTGATGCTCTCATACTACACAGTACTGCGGGCAGTGCTTCAACCCATGGTACTCCTTCCTGATGCATTTTGCTTAGCCTGGTTTTGATTGTTCTGTTTGATCGTTCAACCTGTCCTGATGCTTGTGGCCTATAGGGACAGTGAAGGTTCCACTTAATCTTCAACATTCTAGACACTTCCTTGACTACCTGTCCTGTGAAGTGGGTACCTTGATCTGAGTCAATACAATCTGGTAATCCCCATCTGGGAATGAAATCAGTGACAAGACATTTAGCAGTATGTGCAGCTGTAGCGCGCCCTGTTGGATAAGCTTCTACCCATCTTGAGAACTTGTCTATTACTACCAAAACGTCAGTTTTTCCTTTACAAGGGGGCAACGATATGTAATCAACTTGCAGGTGACGAAATGGCCCTGGTGGAGCTGGGGTATGTGCTGCTGGTGTAATGGCTGCTGGTACATCATTATTTTTCTGACATGTAACACATCTCTTGACTGTTTCAGTGGCTGCGTTTCTGAATTTTGGATTCCACCATTGATTTGAGAACCTGTGATTCATCGTTGCTGGACCACTATGACCCAAACTGTGTATTTGTTGAGCCAAATATGGCAACAGTGATTCGGGAGCAACATACTTTCCCCCTTTGGTCCAGCAGCCGGATGAATCCACAGTGGCTCCTTTGTCTAACCATGTCCATGCTTCATATAGAGGAACGTCTTTATACAGATCAACGATTGATTCAGGAGGTAGAATTATCTTCTGTGCTGTACTACCTGAACACACTTGTACAGTTGCATAGAAACAAGCCTGTTTAGCCGCTACATCAGCAAGAGCATTACCTTTAGCTTCCGTAGTATTAGTTGTGAGATGTGCTTTCACTTTGATCACTGCTAATTTCTTTGGGAGTTTCATGGCAAACATTAAATCTTTCACTAATCCAGCATGCTTAATGGGGGATCCAGCAGAAGTTAGAAATTTTCTGGTTTGCCAAATGACACCAAAATCATGAATTACCCCAAAAGCATACCTGGAATCTGTGTAGATATTTGCAACCGATCCTGAAGCTAGCGTGCATGCTCTAGTTAAGGCTACTAGTTCTGCAGCTTGAGCTGAAAAATGATCTGGAAGACGACCTGAAGCAACTACTTCAGTGGTGGAAGTTACTGCATATCCTGCTCGTCTGTTACCTTCAATAACTTGAGCTGAACCATCAACAAACAACTCCAATTCTGCGTTCTCTATGGGAGTTTCTGCTATTTCACTTGTCGCTGCATATGTAAGCGTAACACAATCATGAGTCATTTCGCCTTCATCCTCTAACACAAATTCAGTCATTGCAGACATCATACATGAGGATGGGTTCGTGACTGGTGCACGCTGTATAACAATATTCGGGGCTGTGAGAGTTGCTAACCAATTTCCCCATGGGAGGAGGTGACAGAAGTGACTTTTGCTTGATTCATTAGTGCGGACACTGCGTGTGGGCATTTTACGTTTACAGTCTGACCTAACACCATTCCTGATGAAGCCTGAAGCGCTAGATGAACTGCCTGTACTGCTCTGAGGCATGGGCCCATACCTTGAGCGACTATGTCAAGTTTACCGGAATAGTAATGAATTGGGCGTAAGCTGCCCCCATGATCTTGCATTAGACATGCAGTCATAAAGCCTAAGTGTTCATGGACATAAAGCACAAAGGGTCTATCAGATTGGGCAATTCCTAATGCTGGTGCTTGACATAGTGCTCTCTTCAAATCATTAAAAGCTTTAAGATGAAGTTCTTCCATACAAACAGTATCTGAATCTTTACCATGGCCTTTCAACAAATCATAGAGAGGCTGAGCAATCGAGGCATAGTCTTCAATCCAAGGTCTACAATAACCTGTTGTTCCTAAAAATGAGCGGAGTGTTTTAATGGTATTAGGCGGAGGTATGGCTTTGACTGAAGCCGCTCGATCCTGTGTAATGGATCTATTTCCTGCACCAATTGTTTGACCCAGAAATGTGACTTGCTTTTTAGCAACTTGAGCTTTGTGAAAGCTGCATTTGTGTCCTTTTTTATGCAAATAGTCCAACAATGATGCCAATTCAGTTTGATGTACCTCATGATCTGTTGAGGCAATCAAAATATCATCGACATATTGGATCATAGTGGACTGTTTTACCGGACATTCTGGGTCACACAAATCACGTCTGACAGCCTGATGATATATGGTTGGGGAGTTTTGAAATCCCTGTGGCAATCGTGTCCACTGGTATTGTTCATAGTCAACTGTAAAAGCTAACCATGGCTGGCTGTCAGAGTGCAACGGTACAGAAAAGAATCCATTAGACATATCAATTACTGAAAAAATCTTACAATCTAATGGTAAGCCATTACAAATTGTAGATGGATCTGCCACTAGGGGGGTGATTTTTTCAATATGTTTATTGGCTACTCTGTAGTCTATTGTAAGTCTCCATGTCCCATTAGATTTCTTGATGGGCCATATGGGTGAATTACATGGACTGTTGGTTTTAACTAACACTCCTTGCGTCAGCAAATTTTCTACAATAAGTTTGATTCCCTGTATAGCTTCTTTATTAATCGGATATTGTTTGGTGACCGGAGGTGGAGTTCCTGTCAATTTAACTGGTTCTACACCTGTCAACAACCCACAATCATCCTTGTCTTTAGCCCAAATTGGATGATTCTGTAAGAAAGCATACTCGGGAGGGGTTGCATTATTGGTAGAAATCTGTGCTGAGGAAATTTTTATGCTAGTAGATTCTGAGGACATGTCTAAAGTTAGATTTATTTGTCTCAGAAGATCCATGCCTAAAATTGCACCTGTATTTAATGGAGCGCATAGCAATTTTGTAGTCAGAGTTTTTGGGCCAAATTGTACCTCTATGGGCGGAGTTTCATACAAAACAGAATCTTCACCTATTACACCAGTTAAACAAAGTTTGGTTTTCTTGTATGGGATGTTTAAACCTTGTGCCAATTTTGTAGGAATTACTGTAATTTCTGCACCTGTATCAAGCAAAAAATCAATCTCTTTCTCTTTTATGCTACCTTTCACAAAAATTCTTTGGTCATTGTGTTGGATTACAGGGGAAAGGTAGCTACTCACAGCCCCAATAATTAGTTTTTTTCCTGGTCTTGTTGTGCTCTTAGAAGAGCCTGAACTATCTGTACCACAGTTTCAGTGGTCACTGGCGGAACTACTTCAGGGTTGTGTGCAGGCTGAGAAGGAGCAAAATTATGCATAGCATTTCTTTTACTATCTTGCAACTTCTTCCTACACTCTTTCTCCCAATGTCCTAATTTTTTACAGTATTTGCATTTGCTTTCTCTTTTAGACCATCTATTGTCTTGTTTCGTTGTGTTAAACGTAGCTGCTGCTACTCTTACTTTTGCCTTGACATCAGCGTCTCTTTCCCATGTAGTTAACCTGTCTAGGTTACTTCTGAGAGTTCTGTTAGACCAAGTTAGATCTAAGAATGGTAAAGCTTTTCTGTATTCGGCTACAAGGCCATCTGACCAGATACGAACCAAGGGTCCCTTGTCATCCAGAACACTTTCAGAGTCATCAACAATTCCACTGTAGATTACAGCTGACTGACAAAATCTCTCAGTATATTCACTCACAGTTTCTTCTTTCCTTTGCACACAGGTAGTAATTCTAGACCAATCTATTTTGGGTCCTAAGATATTCTTTAGGATTTTCAAAATACCTTCTCTTAAATCACCCTTACTGGCATTTCGCAGTTCAGAAGTGACAGCAGATTCAAAACTGTTGAATTCAGATTCAGTTAGTATTTGTGACATCAGCTGCGTGACTTCTGTCAACGACATGTCATAAAGACGCATTTTACTGATCAATGTTCTTCTAAATTCAGAAAAATGTGTGCGTGCTGACGGTAAACTCTGAGATAGTCTCTCTATATCTTTAGGACATAAAGCTTTGGCAGCAGTTTGTATTTGCACAACAGAAGAATGGAGAGGAACACCATCAGTGTCCTCAATCCCCTGAGATCTTCTCCTAGCCCCACACACATTGACTGAATTTACAGGCACATCAGTTACTGATTGGAGAGCTACATCTGTTTCAAAGAACGCTTGTACATCAGGGTAAATGTTATCAGGCTGACTTACTTCCAAATCAGTTTTTGCTGCAATTTTCTTGAGGTTCAATTTCTTAGTCAAAGTGGATACTCGAGCACGGAGTTCATTGTTCTGTTTCTCTAGCTCTGCGTTACGCTGAGACTGTTGTGTCGCTAGCGTTACACTGAATTCCCTGTGACAACAGATAATGTCTTTCACATTGTTCTTACGAATACTTGCTCCTAGTACTTTTTTACACTCATCTACCGACCAAGTCTTGTCTGGATGAATCTCATATTTCTGCGTTAGTTTTTGTCTAACTTTTTCAGTGACTATTAGGTCCATATGTTCCCCTAACAGTGTTTTGAATTCACTATCTGACCACAGAGGAGTCGCAAGACCACTCTTTTCTGTGGTTGGAATCATCCTAGCATTCCTTCTGACCATTTTGCAAGTTTCTTCTGTACCACACAAACAAAACAAACAAAAAAAAAAACAAAAAAAAAAAAACTTCTCTGATCAACAGAGGGTACACTTGTTAAATAATAAAAAAAAAGCTTAACTATTGTTAACTTTCCAAATTACCAACACTTCACACTTAACTTCCCTGCCTACAAGAAACAGAGGATAAAACTAAATTATTAGCACGAAATGCTAACCTTCCCTGCCTGAAACAGAGGGTAACTAATTTTTAGCACGTAATGCCCAAAATCTTCCCTGCCTGAAAGAACAGAGGATAAACCAAAAATTAGCACGTAATGCCAACCTTCCCTGCCTGAAAGAACAGAGGATAAACCAAAAATTAGCACGTAATGCCAACCTTCCCTGCCTGAAAGAACAGAGGATAAACCAAAAATTAGCACGTAATGCCAACCTTCCCTGCCTGAAAGAACAGAGGATAAACCAAAAATTAGCACGTAATGCCAACCTTCCCTGCCTGAAAACAGAGGATAACCTTCCCTGCCTACAAGAACAGAGGATAAACTCTTCCCTGTCTGAAAACAGAGGATAAACTTTAGTTAAACAAACCCTACAGATGTATGTTAACTCTTCTCTGACGGCACAGAGGATACAAAAATTTGTACTGGTCTTAGGTTCTTTTTGGATTAGAGACAGCACTCACCAGAGAGAAAAATTCAGTCTGGGAATCCTTGAATCCTTGAAGTTTCGCTGGATTCCAAAAGATGCAGATCTTTGTTTGAGCTTGAAGTTTTTTCAGGTGAGGAAGCTGGAACTCTATCCGGGGCACGGCAGCATCTGTTGAAAACTTTGTTCTTCTAAAGTGTAGAAAACTCAGAAGAGAAGACCAGGAGACTTCGGATTGGATTGTCAGCAGAATTTCTTTATTCTATGACATGTGTTGTTATCTGCAGTCATCGAAAATCTCATCTTAAGTCATTTTTACAGGGTATCTTTATAGGCAGAATTGGAGGAGGGACTTTTTTGAGGTGGAGACAAACATCAAACAAAGCAAGCCTCTGAGGGCAATAAACCTAACGAATCCACGTCTGGCAAGGGCTCTTTGAATCAACATCTGTTACCAGACTTCCCGTGGTTCTAATCTCATCAACATAATCAAATGCATAGACACTAATTCAATCAACCTAAAACGAATCCACGTCTGCCAGGGGTTCACACAAATCAACGTCTGGCAGTCAACATGACTTGATTGAGACAAATCACAGTTATACATTGAGTGGTAATAAGAATAAGGAAGTGGATAATAAGAATCTAAATTAAACCATTTAAATAGAATTTGTAATCCTTCAACACTGTGACAAGAGATTCAATCAGATAGCACATCTGAAAACACATGAGAGGATTCACACTGGAGAGAAACCTTACAAGTGTTCACACTGTGACAAGAGATTCATTCAGACAGTACATCTGAAAACACATGAGAGGATTCACACTGGAGAGAAACCGTATCTCTGCACTGCATGTGGGAAGTGTTTCAATAATTCATCTTCTCTACACAGTCATACAAAACACAATCACAGTAAGTAGATCATCTTCACCAGATTTGACACAGTAGCGCATCAAGCAATGAAATATACTCTGGATAAATCTGTTCTAACCGGAAACTACAAGCGATATGACAAAGAAACATTATTTAAAGTTTTCACAGTGACTAAAGTTTATCTGCATCTTCAAAACCAGCAGATTCAACTCCGATTCAGATCAGCTCAAAGATGGAGTTCCTCCTCAAAGGACAATGTCCAAAACTTTTATTCTTGTATATCATTTTAGTTACTTATGGGTTTCATATTATGTTCAATTGTTTCCTTTTATTTCCAATATGTTTAATAAGCAAGATTGTAAGAATATTTATAGCATTAAAACCTTACCGATTCCTATTCTTTCTTGTAAGTCAGTTGGAGAGAGAGGTCCATCTCATTAGTTTTCACTTTTATTTAGCTATTTTTTTTATTTGCTTTGAGTAATTATTGATTATATGTTCTCATTTTTATAAATACATTCTTTACTTCTAATATTTTATCAACAACTTCTATTGTCTGCTGATTGAATTTGATTCAGGAAAAAGTAATTTTATAATTTCAGTTTTAATGCAGCGCAAGGGTGATATAATTGTATGATACTTCAAACAATTATAACTGCATGAATAATGTTATGAGATTGGTGTTTTAAATATTAAATACATTTTGAATGTAGGTATATGGAAAATGTTTACAAATAAGATTATTGATAGGCCTATATTTGAACAATAATTCTAACGGTAGTCTACTGTGCTTTGCAACAATATCCATGCCTTTTTCCAAATCCACATTGTTAACCAAATTCTCTCAACCCAACATTACGTCTCGAATTAGTCTAATTACATACTGAATGTTATGTCATATTGTGTACTGTGAGGGAGAAGTTGTGAAGTGTGAAGGTCTGATTTGACCTACATTTCACTTTTGATTATACCCTGTATAATTTATTATGTGACAAATAAAGAAACCTTGAACCTTGAAGTGATCCACAACTGTGATTTGTTGTTAATAAAAGACATTTAACTTAAGCTCTGTTGCTTTTATTTGGAAAAACAATATGATAATGAGTAAGATAACCAATGGCCGATGTGTCGTTTAATTCCACCCAAGGCAAACCGAGGGCTGGACTCAACATGTTGTTATTAGAGTAGATCGGGGAAATGCCTACTTCTGTTCTTCCCACAATAACTACTAGATAACGTCAAGATACATTTTTATTGTCCCTATATTATATGATGACAAGAGTGATGTAGAAGTATTCACCATGAAGCTTAAGGTAGAGTGGGGGGAAATGCCCAGCCCTTAAGGACTGTGTAATTATTTTTGTATTTCTTTGTTTTAATTTGAAACAAAAGTTAAGTGTGTTGAGAAGTTATCATAGTTCATAGAGTTTTCAAGTTTCATTATATTTTTATAAAAAATGTAATCTTTACCAAGGAGACATTTTGCTACAGGTGGGGTTAAATGACCCCCAGTCATACAAAGCAATTTTCCAAAATATATATATATATATGTATAATATAATCAATAATTATGAATTACACAATTATATTAGCCCATTTGAAAATGTGTTAACTGGCTAGATAACTATCTACCTGATGAAATTTAATTAATTACACGACATGTCATTTTTAAATATAAAGTCCAAATATTTTTATTCAACCAACTAGTTAGAATACATTTTAAATAAAAACAAAGGATTTGATGTTCAGAACAGAATAACTACAGTAATTGCTCATTGCCCCTTGGCAGTTTTACCCAACAGACTATGTTTGAGAAAAAAAAAATCTATAAAGTATAATTAGATTTTTATTAAATAACTGGCTATCTACAGGCCAGTAGCGTAGCGTCAGTGAATGCAAGGTATGCAGGTGCATATGGGCCCGGGCAGATTGGTGGCCCGCCGAGCCAAGGGGGAACTTTTAATTGAAACAAGGGAACGAATATAGAGTCTTGCATAGACCCGGTCCTTGTCTGACAGCTTATCAGAATTCTCCGTCTGACCTGAGTCTTTTTTCCTCTCTTTCTTCCATTACACAGCTGCTGTTGCAGCCAGGGCATGTGAGCGGAGTAGAGTGGGAGCGGAACTGGGAGCGTAGCAGTCATATTTACTTTAGAGCGTAGAGCACCTTTCTGGAGATTATTTCTATTTTAATTTTAGAAAAAGTGTTTATGTTATTTACGCTACAAACTTTTATTTACATGCGTGTTTTGAAGGTTCTGTTGCACAATAACTGAAGCTGTGTTTTCATGGAAAAGTATACATTTTCAGTATTTTTTTTTACAAAGATTTGCCAAGTGGCTTCAAAAACAAGACACGTTTTTAAATTAATAATTGGAATTTAATACATTTAAATGTATAAAATTATACAAACTAAACGTCACCCTGAATCATAACCGTTACTTATCGGACTACTGCTTTATCGGACTACTGCTTTAATTGAGACATTTTTTCAATAATTTCATTATGAACTGAAAAAACTATATATAATTAGGCCTACTGGAGAAATGTAATGTGAGAGCGTGATCTGAGCAGGATTTGGTTTACCGGTGAGCGTGAGCGGAACATTAGCAGAGTGTTTGCTTTGTGAGCGACTGAGAGGAGCGCACGCCCACAAAGCAGAATATTGAGCGGAGCGATACACCGCTTCGCTTTACTCTCAAGCTCTGGTTGCAGTCATTAAAAAAGTTCAGTTTAGGTTCTTAATGGCAAAGTGGTTATATTTTGTTTCGTTTCTTTAAGTTAATTTATAAGCATGATTGGAACATTTTGTGTTTGTTAAATTCAAGTTGTATTTGACTCCAGTCCAGCGGGTGGCACTAAAACACATGCGTTTATTGGCCAAACACCATTAAACCTCAGAGGAAGAAGTTTAGTTTCACCACACTCTCTGTTGTTTTGTCATGATGCTGGCTTAGTACAAACTTTTAGAAATGTTATTTCTGTAAATAGGAAAGGAAGTTTTTGAATCAGGTCAGTAAACACCTGTAATATTCTCGTCCTCAGAGTTGTGACTAAGTTTTGAAGCAAGCAGGAATATCTGGAGGAGTATCATCTGAACTGAGATCTGGTGCTGTGAAGATGGTGTTTGTTAAAGAAGAGCATGAAGAGAAGACGAGTGAACCAGAAACCTGGAGAATAAAACACGAGGAACCAGAAATCTGGAGAATAAAACACGAGGAACCAGAAACCTGCAGAATAAAACACGAGGAACCAGAAACCTGCAGAATAAAACAAGAGGAACCAGAACCCTGGAGAATAAAACACGAGGAAACAGAAACCTGTAGAATAAAACACGAGGAACCAGAAACCTGCAGAATAAAACAAGAGGAACCAGAACTCTGGAGAATAAAACACGGGGAACCAGAAACCTGCAGAATAAAACACGAGGAACCAGAAACCTGCAGAATAAAACATGAGGAACCAGAACTCTGGAGAATAAAAAAAGAGGAACAAGGAGGTTGGTGTTTATTCTTCATTCATCTGTAATGACTTTTTGTGGTACACACAAAGCATTAATCTTCTGGGGTCTGAGGGGGTTTTGGGCCCTGGAGTAGTTTTGGCATGTGTGCCGTTTTTCAGTATCTTCAAAACATATTAATGACTAAAGTCTAATTGCACTGTAATCAGCACAAACTGTGCTACTATAATACATAGACACCATGAATGTAGCATTACTAGCATACATGTTTGCGGTTTTGAGAAAAAGTTTATGCTTGGTTAGTGAAAAGAAATAATACAAATATTTAAGTCACTAAAATAAACATAAAACACAAACATAATATTTGTTCACAATATTTTTGAGAACTGGATGTGGTAGACTAGAGTTTTAAAATCCATTAACATCAAGTATTGTCTGATATCAAAACTGTATTAATAGTCTTCTGTTAACCTAGAAGATGACTGAGCAAAGACAGAGAAGACCAGGGCCCCGTTTCAATAAGGAGGTTCAACCAACTCTGAGTTTAAACTTGAACTCAGAGTTGAGTTACTCTGAGATGGGAAACTCTGAGTTTTTGGTTACAGAACAGCTGAATTGAGTTAGTTTACTCAACTTTAAGTAGGTTGACTCTGAGTTAAGCGCGTGCACCATGACTATGAAAAGTCATGATCAGCGGAGCACCGAAATTACGATTCACCATGGCAACAGCTCCCGCCAAAAAGACGTCAGTGTGCGTAATTCCGTCAATGCGTAACTTTAACTCTTAATAACTGTCAATAACTTAATAACTGTTATAACATCAGAGGTGAAAACTGTAAATTATTGTACATATTCATTTTAATGGTATCCCACGGCCACAAAAAAGTAAAAATACGGAATAATGAAACAAGAACGTGCAGCTAAACACGATGTATAAAAACACAATTAAATCAAGGTAAAGCTTTAAGCATGAAAGGTTCATATGTGTGGGCTTAATGACTTTACAAACATTTGACATTAAATATCATTCAATGTCTATTTCAATGCGCTGCAGCTTTTTCCACATAGTCAAACATTCTTTTCACATAGTTAAATATTCTCTAATCCAACCTGTTGCATTTCTTAATTAGAGTAATACAATTAACTACTGACTTGACGACAGCAAGAAGGCAGAGGGAGAACCAGCACCACTGACAGATGAAGAGGAGGTGGTCAAGTATTGGAAGAATTCCCAAATCCAAAATTAAAAAGAATAACTTTTGCTTTTGTATTAGGAAATAAAGATGATAAAAATGGGAATAATTTGTTTATTTAACAGCAGTGGAGGTGGTTATGGCTTGTACTACCCCTCCATCTAGAATCCTTCCATTCCATACAGTAGTTTAATTTTCAGAAGGTGCGATGATGGTGGAGATATGCTTGTCATCAATGCATCCAACCACATTACTTCCAGCCCGATCTCACGGCAATCCGTACATATTTTACGAGGTGGCTAATTCAGCGTTACTTCCAGATGTCACAGAAAGATGTTTTCAAGTGAACATCATTTATCAGATTAGCCTCATTTAAACCGAATTTTTCACCACTGACCTACAGTCCTGTGAAACTCCTCTTTGACGGATTTGTGCCCAGGACAAATGATCAGAATGAGTATGAGAGCGATGCACACTTTCCTTAAAATCTGCATACAGGACTTATAATGTGCTCTGCATCTCCGATGTTTTAAAGTGCATTTTTCCTATTTTGCTAATTATCTTCCAATGGGGTAAGACATTAAACATATTCTTGTTTCCGTTTGCATTAAGATTATTTTTCTTACCCAATGGCGGACAATTTTACTTGTTTTATGTAAAATGCACTTAAAAAGGAAAATCCCCCAGGAAACAAGACTAAATATTGACAATTTTTTCATATATAATTTTACATTTTTAGATATTTGTACTTGAAATAAGACAAAAAATACTCAGTGAGAAAATAAATTTTGCAGTTTGAATTAGGCATTTAAACCTCGCTAAAACTATAAAAAGGGAGAGGAGACCGAAAGAAACTCCGGGGTTCACGGAGTAAGTTACCACGATAATTGACTCTGAGTATAAGTTACCTCTCTTTCAGAAACGGGCTTGACTTACCCTGCTTTCTCGGGTTTGACAAACCTCCCTTTTTGAAACGGAAAACCCAGAGTTTCCCTCATTTCAGGGTTAACATACTCAGAGTTTTCACTTAACCTCCTTTCTGAAACGGGCCCCAGAAGCAGGAGATGATGTGATGATGATAAAAAGGAGCAAAGCTTATTGATTAATCTTAGTTTTCATATGATTCAATACTCAGACTTCGTCTGACCAGCACAAATCCAAGCAGTGTTTTACCAAACACAACATCCCACAAACCTTGAATTTCCATAAACATGGAATCATAAATCATCTCTTATTCATTCAAACAAAACAGTTAATTAAACATCACAATCATCAGTTTAACAATGGAAATGCATAAACAAGGAAAATAAGAAATACAAAATATAAAAACATCATAAAATAATAAATGAATAAATAAAATCATAAAATGATATACATGCTAAAAAATAATCAAACAATAAATTAAATAAATGGCTAATTATTATAAATTAATTAAAAAAAAAAGAAAAACACAACATGGTCATTTGATGCAACACACAGTTTGTATCCTTGAAGTTTCGCTGGATTCCAAAAGATGCAGATCTTTGTTTGAGCTTGAAGTTTTTTCAGGTGAGGAAGCTGGAACTCTATCCGGGGCACGGCAGCATCTGTTGAAAACTTTGTTCTTCTAAAGTGTAGAAAACTCAGAAGAGAAGACCAGGAGACTTCGGATTGGATTGTCAGCAGAATTTCTTTATTCTATGACATGTGTTGTTATCTGCAGTCATCGAAAATCTCATCTTAAGTTCATTTTTACAGGGTATCTTTATAGGCAGAATTGGAGGAGGGACTTTTTTGAGGTGGAGACAAACATCAAACAAAGCAAGCCTCTGAGGGCAATAAACCTAACGAATCCACGTCTGGCAAGGGCTCTTTGAATCAACATCTGTTACCAGACTTCCCGTGGTTCTAATCTCATCAACATAATCAAATGCATAGACACTAATTCAATCAACCTAAAACGAATCCACGTCTGCCAGGGGTTCACACAAATCAACGTCTGGCAGTCAACATGACTTGATTGAGACAAATCACAGTTATACATTGAGTGGTAATAAGAATAAGGAAGTGGATAATAAGAATCTAAATTAAACCATTTAAATAGAATTTGTAATCCTTCAACACTGTGACAAGAGATTCAATCAGATAGCACATCTGAAAACACATGAGAGGATTCACACTGGAGAGAAACCTTACAAGTGTTCACACTGTGACAAGAGATTCATTCAGACAGTACATCTGAAAACACATGAGAGGATTCACACTGGAGAGAAACCGTATCTCTGCACTGCATGTGGGAAGTGTTTCAATAATTCATCTTCTCTACACAGTCATACAAAACACAATCACAGTAAGTAGATCATCTTCACCAGATTTGACACAGTAGCGCATCAAGCAATGAAATATACTCTGGATAAATCTGTTCTAACCGGAAACTACAAGCGATATGACAAAGAAACATTATTTAAAGTTTTCACAGTGACTAAAGTTTATCTGCATCTTCAAAACCAGCAGATTCAACTCCGATTCAGATCAGCTCAAAGATGGAGTTCCTCCTCAAAGGACAATGTCCAAAACTTTTATTCTTGTATATCATTTTAGTTACTTATGGGTTTCATATTATGTTCAATTGTTTCCTTTTATTTCCAATATGTTTAATAAGCAAGATTGTAAGAATATTTATAGCATTAAAACCTTACCGATTCCTATTCTTTCTTGTAAGTCAGTTGGAGAGAGAGGTCCATCTCATTAGTTTTCACTTTTATTTAGCTATTTTTTTTATTTGCTTTGAGTAATTATTGATTATATGTTCTCATTTTTATAAATACATTCTTTACTTCTAATATTTTATCAACAACTTCTATTGTCTGCTGATTGAATTTGATTCAGGAAAAAGTAATTTTATAATTTCAGTTTTAATGCAGCGCAAGGGTGATATAATTGTATGATACTTCAAACAATTATAACTGCATGAATAATGTTATGAGATTGGTGTTTTAAATATTAAATACATTTTGAATGTAGGTATATGGAAAATGTTTACAAATAAGATTATTGATAGGCCTATATTTGAACAATAATTCTAACGGTAGTCTACTGTGCTTTGCAACAATATCCATGCCTTTTTCCAAATCCACATTGTTAACCAAATTCTCTCAACCCAACATTACGTCTCGAATTAGTCTAATTACATACTGAATGTTATGTCATATTGTGTACTGTGAGGGAGAAGTTGTGAAGTGTGAAGGTCTGATTTGACCTACATTTCACTTTTGATTATACCCTGTATAATTTATTATGTGACAAATAAAGAAACCTTGAACCTTGAAGTGATCCACAACTGTGATTTGTTGTTAATAAAAGACATTTAACTTAAGCTCTGTTGCTTTTATTTGGAAAAACAATATGATAATGAGTAAGATAACCAATGGCCGATGTGTCGTTTAATTCCACCCAAGGCAAACCGAGGGCTGGACTCAACATGTTGTTATTAGAGTAGATCGGGGAAATGCCTACTTCTGTTCTTCCCACAATAACTACTAGATAACGTCAAGATACATTTTTATTGTCCCTATATTATATGATGACAAGAGTGATGTAGAAGTATTCACCATGAAGCTTAAGGTAGAGTGGGGGGAAATGCCCAGCCCTTAAGGACTGTGTAATTATTTTTGTATTTCTTTGTTTTAATTTGAAACAAAAGTTAAGTGTGTTGAGAAGTTATCATAGTTCATAGAGTTTTCAAGTTTCATTATATTTTTATAAAAAATGTAATCTTTACCAAGGAGACATTTTGCTACAGGTGGGGTTAAATGACCCCCAGTCATACAAAGCAATTTTCCAAAATATATATATATATATGTATAATATAATCAATAATTATGAATTACACAATTATATTAGCCCATTTGAAAATGTGTTAACTGGCTAGATAACTATCTACCTGATGAAATTTAATTAATTACACGACATGTCATTTTTAAATATAAAGTCCAAATATTTTTATTCAACCAACTAGTTAGAATACATTTTAAATAAAAACAAAGGATTTGATGTTCAGAACAGAATAACTACAGTAATTGCTCATTGCCCCTTGGCAGTTTTACCCAACAGACTATGTTTGAGAAAAAAAAAATCTATAAAGTATAATTAGATTTTTATTAAATAACTGGCTATCTACAGGCCAGTAGCGTAGCGTCAGTGAATGCAAGGTATGCAGGTGCATATGGGCCCGGGCAGATTGGTGGCCCGCCGAGCCAAGGGGGAACTTTTAATTGAAACAAGGGAACGAATATAGAGTCTTGCATAGACCCGGTCCTTGTCTGACAGCTTATCAGAATTCTCCGTCTGACCTGAGTCTTTTTTCCTCTCTTTCTTCCATTACACAGCTGCTGTTGCAGCCAGGGCATGTGAGCGGAGTAGAGTGGGAGCGGAACTGGGAGCGTAGCAGTCATATTTACTTTAGAGCGTAGAGCACCTTTCTGGAGATTATTTCTATTTTAATTTTAGAAAAAGTGTTTATGTTATTTACGCTACAAACTTTTATTTACATGCGTGTTTTGAAGGTTCTGTTGCACAATAACTGAAGCTGTGTTTTCATGGAAAAGTATACATTTTCAGTATTTTTTTTTACAAAGATTTGCCAAGTGGCTTCAAAAACAAGACACGTTTTTAAATTAATAATTGGAATTTAATACATTTAAATGTATAAAATTTATACAAACTAAACGTCACCCTGAATCATAACCGTTACTTATCGGACTACTGCTTTATCGGACTACTGCTTTAATTGAGACATTTTTTCAATAATTTCATTATGAACTGAAAAAACTATATATAATTAGGCCTACTGGAGAAATGTAATGTGAGAGCGTGATCTGAGCAGGATTTGGTTTACCGGTGAGCGTGAGCGGAACATTAGCAGAGTGTTTGCTTTGTGAGCGACTGAGAGGAGCGCACGCCCACAAAGCAGAATATTGAGCGGAGCGATACACCGCTTCGCTTTACTCTCAAGCTCTGGTTGCAGTCATTAAAAAAGTTCAGTTTAGGTTCTTAATGGCAAAGTGGTTATATTTTGTTTCGTTTCTTTAAGTTAATTTATAAGCATGATTGGAACATTTTGTGTTTGTTAAATTCAAGTTGTATTTGACTCCAGTCCAGCGGGTGGCACTAAAACACATGCGTTTATTGGCCAAACACCATTAAACCTCAGAGGAAGAAGTTTAGTTTCACCACACTCTCTGTTGTTTTGTCATGATGCTGGCTTAGTACAAACTTTTAGAAATGTTATTTCTGTAAATAGGAAAGGAAGTTTTTGAATCAGGTCAGTAAACACCTGTAATATTCTCGTCCTCAGAGTTGTGACTAAGTTTTGAAGCAAGCAGGAATATCTGGAGGAGTATCATCTGAACTGAGATCTGGTGCTGTGAAGATGGTGTTTGTTAAAGAAGAGCATGAAGAGAAGACGAGTGAACCAGAAACCTGGAGAATAAAACACGAGGAACCAGAAATCTGGAGAATAAAACACGAGGAACCAGAAACCTGCAGAATAAAACACGAGGAACCAGAAACCTGCAGAATAAAACAAGAGGAACCAGAACCCTGGAGAATAAAACACGAGGAAACAGAAACCTGTAGAATAAAACACGAGGAACCAGAAACCTGCAGAATAAAACAAGAGGAACCAGAACTCTGGAGAATAAAACACGGGGAACCAGAAACCTGCAGAATAAAACACGAGGAACCAGAAACCTGCAGAATAAAACATGAGGAACCAGAACTCTGGAGAATAAAAAAAGAGGAACAAGGAGGTTGGTGTTTATTCTTCATTCATCTGTAATGACTTTTTGTGGTACACACAAAGCATTAATCTTCTGGGGTCTGAGGGGGTTTTGGGCCCTGGAGTAGTTTTGGCATGTGTGCCGTTTTTCAGTATCTTCAAAACATATTAATGACTAAAGTCTAATTGCACTGTAATCAGCACAAACTGTGCTACTATAATACATAGACACCATGAATGTAGCATTACTAGCATACATGTTTGCGGTTTTGAGAAAAAGTTTATGCTTGGTTAGTGAAAAGAAATAATACAAATATTTAAGTCACTAAAATAAACATAAAACACAAACATAATATTTGTTCACAATATTTTTGAGAACTGGATGTGGTAGACTAGAGTTTTAAAATCCATTAACATCAAGTATTGTCTGATATCAAAACTGTATTAATAGTCTTCTGTTAACCTAGAAGATGACTGAGCAAAGACAGAGAAGACCAGGGCCCCGTTTCAATAAGGAGGTTCAACCAACTCTGAGTTTAAACTTGAACTCAGAGTTGAGTTACTCTGAGATGGGAAACTCTGAGTTTTTGGTTACAGAACAGCTGAATTGAGTTAGTTTACTCAACTTTAAGTAGGTTGACTCTGAGTTAAGCGCGTGCACCATGACTATGAAAAGTCATGATCAGCGGAGCACCGAAATTACGATTCACCATGGCAACAGCTCCCGCCAAAAAGACGTCAGTGTGCGTAATTCCGTCAATGCGTAACTTTAACTCTTAATAACTGTCAATAACTTAATAACTGTTATAACATCAGAGGTGAAAACTGTAAATTATTGTACATATTCATTTTAATGGTATCCCACGGCCACAAAAAAGTAAAATACGGAATAATGAAACAAGAACGTGCAGCTAAACACGATGTATAAAAACACAATTAAATCAAGGTAAAGCTTTAAGCATGAAAGGTTCATATGTGTGGGCTTAATGACTTTACAAACATTTGACATTAAATATCATTCAATGTCTATTTCAATGCGCTGCAGCTTTTTCCACATAGTCAAACATTCTTTTCACATAGTTAAATATTCTCTAATCCAACCTGTTGCATTTCTTAATTAGAGTAATACAATTAACTACTGACTTGACGACAGCAAGAAGGCAGAGGGAGAACCAGCACCACTGACAGATGAAGAGGAGGTGGTCAAGTATTGGAAGAATTCCCAAATCCAAAATTAAAAAGAATAACTTTTGCTTTTGTATTAGGAAATAAAGATGATAAAAATGGGAATAATTTGTTTATTTAACAGCAGTGGAGGTGGTTATGGCTTGTACTACCCCTCCATCTAGAATCCTTCCATTCCATACAGTAGTTTAATTTTCAGAAGGTGCGATGATGGTGGAGATATGCTTGTCATCAATGCATCCAACCACATTACTTCCAGCCCGATCTCACGGCAATCCGTACATATTTTACGAGGTGGCTAATTCAGCGTTACTTCCAGATGTCACAGAAAGATGTTTTCAAGTGAACATCATTTATCAGATTAGCCTCATTTAAACCGAATTTTTCACCACTGACCTACAGTCCTGTGAAACTCCTCTTTGACGGATTTGTGCCCAGGACAAATGATCAGAATGAGTATGAGAGCGATGCACACTTTCCTTAAAATCTGCATACAGGACTTATAATGTGCTCTGCATCTCCGATGTTTTAAAGTGCATTTTTCCTATTTTGCTAATTATCTTCCAATGGGGTAAGACATTAAACATATTCTTGTTTCCGTTTGCATTAAGATTATTTTTCTTACCCAATGGGCGGACAATTTTACTTGTTTTATGTAAAATGCACTTAAAAAGGAAAATCCCCCAGGAAACAAGACTAAATATTGACAATTTTTTCATATATAATTTTACATTTTTAGATATTTGTACTTGAAATAAGACAAAAAATACTCAGTGAGAAAATAAATTTTGCAGTTTGAATTAGGCATTTAAACCTCGCTAAAACTATAAAAAGGGAGAGGAGACCGAAAGAAACTCCGGGGTTCACGGAGTAAGTTACCACGATAATTGACTCTGAGTATAAGTTACCTCTCTTTCAGAAACGGGCTTGACTTACCCTGCTTTCTCGGGTTTGACAAACCTCCCTTTTTGAAACGGAAAACCCAGAGTTTCCCTCATTTCAGGGTTAACATACTCAGAGTTTTCACTTAACCTCCTTTCTGAAACGGGCCCCAGAAGCAGGAGATGATGTGATGATGATAAAAAGGAGCAAAGCTTATTGATTAATCTTAGTTTTCATATGATTCAATACTCAGACTTCGTCTGACCAGCACAAATCCAAGCAGTGTTTTTACCAAACACAACATCCCACAAACCTTGAATTTCCATAAACATGGAATCATAAATCATCTCTTATTCATTCAAACAAAACAGTTAATTAAACATCACAATCATCAGTTTAACAATGGAAATGCATAAACAAGGAAAATAAGAAATACAAAATATAAAAACATCATAAAATAATAAATGAATAAATAAAATCATAAAATGATATACATGCTAAAAAATAATCAAACAATAAATTAAATAAATGGCTAATTATTATAAATTAATTAAAAAAAAAGAAAAACACAACATGGTCATTTGATGCAACACACAGTTTGTATTTGTGGATCCTCAGATCCTTCATGTTGTTGATCAAATGTATTTAATAGCTTTGCCTTTAAAAACATGAGATTTGTGCCCATAATATTTTTAAACTAATAATTTATGTCTAATGAAGCTCAGTGGACCGAACCGTTGCTTGCGCTTATAACAATAAATGTCAATATTTAGCAAGTCGTGATAGAGAGCGGGATTGCATCTTTATATATTTTGGATTCGACAGTGTTGTTGGACTATTTTTCCTACTCGCCTATCTGTTTTCTTTTCAGTTTGTGTTGATTGAAAACTAATAATTTGAGGATCAGTGAACCTCATTCAAGGAAAGTTTCAGGGACATATAATTAATAAAGTTACAGCAATATGATCAAAATGTTGTAATGCAATTGTATACTTTCCACTGTTATATCAGGGTTCATTTTATATCCTTTGTTTTTTTATTTATTTGTTTTTTACGAGTTAATGAACATTTTGTTTTTACTTTTGTTTCAGAGTTGATTGAAGATAGTGAGAAAAATGAGTTGAGTGAATTAGAGGAGAATAATCATGTCAAATGTGGAGAAAAACACAAACAGAAAGATGTAATGAAAGGAAGAGCCAATACATTTTTCACCTGCACTCAGTGTGGAAAGAGTGTCAGAAACAAATATCATCTTGATTATCACATGAGAGTTCATACGGGAGAGAAACCATTCACTTGTGATCAGTGTGGAAAGAGTTTCAGATGCAAATATTATCTTGAGACTCATATGAGAGTTCATACTGGAGGGAAACCGTTCACTTGTGATCAGTGCGGGAAGAGTTTCACACGCAAAAGAAGTCTTGAGCTTCACATGAGAGTTCATACTGGAGAGAAACCGTTCACTTGTGATCAGTGTGGGAAGAGTTTCTCACTATCATCAAACCTTAAGAATCACATGAAAGTTCATACAAAGGAGAAACCACATTCATGTTGTTTGTGTGGAAAGAGTTTTTCACGTCTGCAAAGTTTGAAAATACATCAAAAAATTCACACTGGTGTGAGAGATTACGTGTGCTTTGAGTGTGAAAATACATTTCCTTCAGCATACTGTTTAAAACTGCACCAGAGGATCCACACTGGAGAAAAACCTTATAAGTGTTATAAAATGCATGCATGTGATCAATGTGGAAAAACATTTTTGAGTGCTTCAAACCTGAAGAAACACCTGGAAGTTCATACAAAGGAGAAACCACATTCATGCTATTTGTGTGGAAAGAGTTTTTCATGTTTACAATATTTAAAAAAACATCAGAAAATGCACACTGGTGTGAGAGAGTACGTGTGCTTTGAGTGTGAGAAGATTTTTACTACAGCATACTGTTTAAAACTGCACAAGAGGATCCACACTGGAGAGAAACCTTACGAGTGTTCACACTGTGACAAGAGATTCAATCAAATACCACATCTGAAAACACATGAGAGGATCCACACTGGAGAGAAACCTTACAAGTGTTCACACTGTGACAAGAGATTCAATCAAATACCACATCTGAAAACACATGAGAGGATCCACACTGGAGAGAAACCTTACAAGTGTTCACACTGTGACAAGAGATTCATTCAGTCAGTACATCTGAAAACACATGAGAGGATTCACACTGGAGAGAAACCGTATCACTGCACTGCATGTGGGAAGTGTTTCAATAATTCATCTTCTCTACACAGTCATACAAAACACAATCACAGTAAGTAGATCATCTTCACCAGATTTGACACAGTAGCGCATCAAGCAATGAAATATAATCTGGATAAATCTGTTCTAACCAGAAATTACAAGCAATATGACAAAGAAACATTATTTAAAGTTTTCAGAGTGAATAAAGTTCATCTTCATCTTCAAAACCAGCAGATTCAACTCCGATTCAGATCAGCTCAAAGGTGGAGTTCCTCCTCAAAGAACAATGTCAAAATCTTTTATTCTTGTACATTATTTTGCTTCATTGTGTAATTTATACAATTTTAGTTACTCTTCTTTTGGCACTCAACGGAGGCGGTCGCATTTTTTTCACTCCCCGTCCTCGCCCTTATTTTCCCTGCTTGCTCTCTTGTCTCGTCTCATCTATTGAGAGACTCTCTCTGCACGGCTCTCCGAACTGAAAGATTATGGATTTGATCAACTGGTCTCTCATCGCAATTGACACCATCTTCTCGACGAGAAGCTTGGGTTCGGGGGAACCTGACTGCCCTGACGGAACGTTCGCAGCTGGCTATACGATGGACGCGTGGAAGAGGTGGCGAATCGTATGTCTAGCGGCTCTTTCCGTGGAGGACATTGACAGCTGTCCAAAGCCTCACAAGGCTGCCCGTCATGACTGAAGCAGTGGGAAGAGCGGTCAGCATTAAGACTGAGACTATCAACGCAATATGGATTCTATCATGGAGAAGCTCACGGCTTTGCAAAGGAAAATTGATATTGGAGACCAGAATGGACAGAGAGAGTAGCCGTGGAATTGGAATGCGGTTACTCGCCTTAAGACAAAACAATCGCAATCTTATCTTTTTGGCTCCCTCGCACAGTGGCCTTGGCCAAGGTCGCTGCTGGAAAAATTACCCCTGGGAAGGGCACTGCAGTGAGACGCTCTTGCTTCCTCCCCCATTCTACAGACATTGATTATAAACTGCTACACACACACACACATACCTCCCCTCCCCCATCCCTCGCCTCCGTCGCTTTGAACCGCCAGCCTGACAGGCGGGTCTGGGACCAGCGCCGAGAATGGCCGCAGGACCGGATGGCTGCCTGCTGGAGCTGGATTACTTCCCCTGTGGCAAAGTCGTGTGTCTATGGTTTATGTGCTTTTTGTTGCTGAGGTGTTTTTCCTGTTCTCACACTGTACTCCCCAAGGAGCATAGTCTGGGGGTTATTTTTTTCTCCTCACCTTCCTCATGTTATGCTGTATTCTTTTCTTCAATTCCCTGTCTTCCAGTTCTGTCTACCCCCTTGTCATATATGTATGTTGTGTATGTATGGACAGGTTGATGGCTAATTTCACTGGTACTTGTGACTAGTGACAATAAAGGGTTACTACTACTACTAATGGGTTTCATGTTATGTTCAATGGTTTCCTGTTATTTCCAATATGTTTAATAAGCAAGATTGTAAGAATATTAATAGCATTAAAACCTTACCGATACCTATTCTTTCTTGTCAGTTGGAGAGAGAGGTCCATCTCATTAGTTTTCACTTTTATTTAGCTCATTTTTGAATTTGCTCTGAGTAATTATTGATTATATGTTCTCATTTTTATAAATTCATTCTTTGCTTTTAATATTTTATCAACAACTTCTATTGTCTGCTGATTGAATTTGATTCAGGAAAAAGTAATTTTATAATTTCAGTTTTAATGCAGCGCAAGGGTGATATAATTGTATGATACTTCAAACAATTATAACTGCATGAATAATGTTATGAGATTGGTGTTTTAAATATTAAATACATTTTGAATGTAGGTATATGGAAAATGTTTAAAAATAAGATTATTGATAGGCCTATATTTGAACAATAATTAAAACGGTAGTCTACTGTGCTTTGCAACAATGTCCATGCCTTTTTCCAAATCCACATTGTTAACCAAATTCTCTCAACCCAACATTACGTCTCGAATTAGTCTAATTACATACTGTATGTTGTCATATTGTGTACTGTGAGGAAGAAGTGATTCACAACTGTGATTTGTTGCTAATAAACGACATTTAACTTAAGCTCTGTTGCTTTTATTTGAAAATCAATATGAAAATGAGTAAGATAACCAATGGCCGATGTGTCGTTTAATTCCTCCCAAGGCAAACCGAGGGCTGGACTCAACATGTTGTTATTAGAGTAGAGCGGGGAAACGCCTACTTCTGTTCTTCCCACAATAACCACTAGATAATGTCAAGATACATTTTTATTGTCACTTTAAGAGTGATGTAGAAGTATTCACCATGAAGCTTAAGGTAGAGTGGGGGGAAATGCCCAGCCTTTAAGGACTGTGTAATTATTTTTGTATTTCTTTTTTTTTATTTGAAACAAAAGTTAAGTGTGTTGAGAAGTTATCATAGTTTATAGAGTTTTCATGTTATTATATTTTTATCAAAAATGAAATCTGTACCAAGGGGACATTTTGCTCCAGGTGGGGTAAAAGGACCCCCAGTCATACAAAGCAATATGCTTTAAACATTTACAGTAAAATCAGTGTACGTGCCATTTTAGCTTAAAACAAAAAATATATATGTATAAAATAATCAATAATTATGAATTACAAAATTATATTTGCCCAAAATTTGTTAACTGGCTAGATAATTATCTTCCTGGTGAAATTAAATTCATTACATGACATGTCATTTTTAAATATAAAGTCCAAATATTTTTATTCAAACAACTAGTTAGAATACATTTTCAAGAAAAACATAGAGTCTTGCACAGGCCCGGTCCTTGTCTGACAGCTTATCAGAATTCTCCGTCTGACCTGAGTCTTTTTTCCTCTCTTTCTTCCATTACACAGCTGCTGTTGCAGCCAGAGCATGTGAGCGGAGTGGAGCGGGAGCAGAAAGGGGAGCGTAGCGGTCATATTTCCTTCAGAGCGGAGAGCACCTTTCTGAAGATCACACTCCGCTCGCTCAACCCAAAATGACCTTTGCTAATTTGCTAGTTTGATAATCTGTGGAATTGGCTAAGTAATAGTTTGTCTAAGCTATTAGTCTCAGCTAAAAAATCATGTGAAGATTGACAGACGTTTTAATAGACCGTATTTCCCCATAATTTAGGTCTATTTTAATTTTAGAAAGTGTTTATTTTATTTACGCTACAAACTTTTATTTACGTGCGTGTTTTGAAGGTTCTGTTGCACAATAACTGAAGCTGTGTTTTCATGGAAAAGTATACATTTTCAGTTATCTTTTTTACAAAGGTTTGCCAAGTGACTTCAAAAACAAGACACGTTTTTAAATTAATAATTGGAATTTAATACATTTAAATGTATACAATTCTACAAGCTAAACGTCACCCTGAATCATAACCATTACTTATCGGACTACTGCTTTCATTGAGACATTTTTTCAATAATTGCATTATGAACTGAAAAAAACTATATATAATTAGGCCTACTGGAGAAATGTAATGTGAGAGCGTGATCTGAGCAGGATTTGGTTTACCGGTGAGCGTGAGCGGAACATTAGCAGAGTGTTTGCTTTGTGAGCGACTGAGAGGAGCGCACGTCCACAAAGCAGAATATTGAGCAGAGTGATACACCGCTTCGCTTTGCTCACAAGCTCTGGTTGCAGTCATTAAAAAAGTTCAGTTTAGGTTCTTAATGGCAAAGTGGTTATATTTTGTTTTGTTTCTTTAAGTTAATTTATAAGCATGATTGGATTTTTTTATACAAGTTGTATTTTTTTTATACCAAGCTGTCAGCGCCAGACAGTGAGTTGAGCATATGTTTGATCAGTTTAGCCATCTCAAATAAACACCATTTGAGACATAAAAAAACTTAATGCAGTTCACAATATAAATACAAAATTAAGATAAATGTGTGATATCAAATATTTTCTGCTAAAAGCGGAAGCTTTTGCAAGTGGAACTCAGCAAATACTTGCGTCACTGACATGATAAATATATTTATAAAATTCTATAAAATACTATTCTTTACAACAAAATAATTCAAATAAAATTTTGATAATAAATAATAAAAACTATTTCATTATCTTATGTAATTCAAAAAGATGCATAACTCCCTAAAGGCCAACCCGGTATCACGCCAAAGTGTGTAACAGACACGCTGGTCCACTCGAGGATGCGTGTGAGTGTCACGCTTTGCCTCCTCTAGGCGTGAAAATGTCACGCATGTATGAAGCTGGAGTTAGCACTGGAGAACCAGCAGGGGCGATTATAACCCTGGTTAAATAATTGTTCATATTGTCAATAGTTCATAAGGCTCGATCGACCCAATGACGGCAGTCGTTCAGGGGTGAAGGGCTTTGCGTATTACAGTCTTTCCTTTTCACGACACAACAAGAACATTAAAATGGAACACTTTTTCTTATATATTTTATCTCGTTATTTCATCTGACTCCATAAATGAAAAGGTTTTAATGATATCTGTGCATCATTAAAATATGAACGAATCATTGGTTATTCTCTTCAGCTCTTTTTAATACTTTACCCGCTCAGATATAGGGAAGCTATATCGCTCAGAGGCCCTGTTTTCCACAGGTCTCACGGACACAATCTCGTCAGGCCCGGTCATCAGTCAGAGGTAAATTATGGTTATGTATCTAAGATTTGCCGTTAATTCACACGTACATAATCAGAGACATCGAATAACCCTCTTGGAGCCCCCTCAGAACTTTAGTTCAATCGTTTACTTCAGTAAAGGTTTTTGGCCACTATCAGATATGTTAGCAGATCAATGTACTACACTCATAATAGCTTTGGGTTGGTCAAATCCTTGTTTAAAATAACATTAAATCAAAAGTCAGAGGTATGGGCGTACCCGAGTTTAGTCTGATCAGACGGCGTTCGCCGTCCCTAAATGGAATTAACCCGCCCCTGCATCCAAGTACACTTAAAAGATGCTGGATATTAGCCGTCGCTAAAACTGACGCAGGCTTGCGGAAATATACGAATCCACTAATCTAATAGAGAGAAAGCAATCTTTAGAGGCAGTTAGAATAGAATCAAACGTTACAATTTATTGACCAGGTAATCGAAGCAATAATTCAAAACTCCAATGTTACAAGAATAGAATCATCAATTAATCATACCTGGCAATGAAAACTACACACAAGTGATTTGTGTGGGCAGTCAAACCTACAGACGCCCAGAACTTTGTGTCCCCTTTCCTTATATACCCAGATAATTCAATAACCCACCAAATGGTGGTATCTTTGTTATTTTGATTAGACTTTAGAATTTGCAACCAAATGGCTTCTTGAGATCCTGTGGCAGGGAATACTTATTTACATACAGGAGGTGGTTTTGACTAGAAGAATCAGGGGGAGAGCACACCTTTAAGTTGTAGGACTTCTCATACTTTAGAACTTCTTTTAGCTTTTCATTATGATTGGGAGAATGAGAACATTTTACCAGGCGCACTGAGACATTTCAAATGATATCAAACATGTATGGTTACTTTTTTGTACATATTACATTGCATGGGTTTTTCAGTGAATTTTGGGTGATGAGGGGAGGGGGAAATGATGAGACTGTCAGTACAGGGTGTGGACCACCCAGTGTGTTGCGTCTTGGATGTTACTGTTACATATGCAAGAGACAGTTTTGTGGATTCCCAGGGGGGGCCTTTTGTCCTCTCGAGGGGGGGGGGGGGGGGGGGGGGCAGACATCCTGGCACCAGGCTTACAGTTGTATAACTACTAATGCTATGGTAGGCACCTGAACACTGACAGCCAGGAACTGTTGGTCTTTCAGTTCCATATGAGGGGTGCATAGAAGTAGACATTACCTTTCCTGAGGAATTCCTGGGTGTGAGTGTTCAGGTGCCTATCATAGCATTAGTAGTCCCTAATGTAAAACCCCACAATCAATCTATGGTTTTACTAGGCACAGACACCTTGGATTTTCTCTATGAGCAGAGTTTGAAACTGCAGGACAGACTACAGTTGTGGAAGGTTACGTCACAGTGCCCCCTGGGGTTGACAAGTGTGTGGTGGTGGAGCATCATCTAACTCGTCTTTGCCTGGTGGGGTGTTTGTTAAACGATGCATACTTTATCTTTCAAAAACTCTGCCTTACCATTTACCAGTTGCTTACAAACGAAACTGAACATGATATAGCTATCCCACCAAGGTGTACAGTAGCAGAGCTCCATGTGGTGGAGTCTTTGCTCCCTCCACCAAACTCCCCTTCAAACGATGAGTCTTTGCCTGTGAAGGAACTTGATTTCACCATACATTTTGGTAAGTCCCAATTACCACAAGAGTGGAAGGACAGTATCACTAAACAACTCAGAGAAATGTGACAGGTTTTCAGCCAGCATGACTTAGACTTTGGTCACACTCAAGAGGTGAAACAATGCACACAGTTGAATGATGAAACCCCTTTTAAGCACAGAGCACGGCCAATCCATCCAAAACATGTTGAGGCCGTCCGCAAGCATCTGCGTGATCTCCTTGCCAGTTGAGTCATTCGAGAGTCCCAGTCACCCTTCTCATCACCTATAGTAGTGGTGAGAAAGAAGAATGGAGATGTGCGACTGTGTATAGATTATAGAAAGTTAAACCTCCAGATGGTGAAGGATGCGTATGCTCTACCAAATCTTGAGGAGACTTTCTCAGCTCTTACGGGATCCATATGGTTTTCTGTGCTTGATTTGAAATCTGGATACTACCAGAAAGAAGTTGAGGAGTCAGACAAACCCAAAACCGCCTTTGTCTGCTCATTGAGGTTTTGGGAATTCAGTCGTATGCCCCAAGGTGTGACTAATGTGCACCAAGTATTTTCCTAAGATTGATGGAGAAGTATATGGGAGATATTAATCTGAAAGTAGTACTGGTCGTTTTGGATGACCTGATAATATTCTCGGACACTCTAGAGGAGCATGAGAGACGTCTGTTGAACGTTCTGTCTCGCCTAAAAGAGTACGGACTGAAACTGTTTCTGGAGAAATGTAAATTCTGTCAAACCTCCATTCGCTATCTAGGACATATTGTGTCAGAGCGGGAGTGGAGACCGACCCCGAAAAGATACAAGCCTTAAAAAGCCTGGCAGTGTCCCAAGAACCTTAAAGAACTGAGGTAATTTTTGGGCTTTTCTGGCTACTATCGCCGGTTTATTAAAAATTATTCAAGGGTCATGAAATGGCTCAATGACCTTACCTCAGGTTATCCACCATTAAAGAAAGGTGGTAAAAAGACAGACAAAAAAGGCCCATACTGCCATTCTAAGGATCCCTTTGGAGACCATTGGACTACTCTTTGTGAAGAAGCTTTTCAGTCCGTTACCGAAATGTTAACTACCGCACCAGTATTGGGCTTTGCTGACCCCAAACTCCCCTACTTCCCCCATACAGAAGCCAGCACCAAGGGATTAGGAGCTGCATTGTATTAGAACCAAGGTGGACAGGTGTGCACTATTGCGTTTGCGAGTAGAGGGCTGTCACACAGTGAGTCTAGGCATCCTGCTCACAAACTTGAGTTTCTTATCCTTAAATGGGCAGTAAATGAAAAGTTTAGTGATTATCTATATTGCAGCCAATTCACTGTCATCACTGATAGCAACCCTTTTATTCATGTTCTTAACACTGCAATATTGGATGCTACTAGTTGTTGTTGGCTTGCAGCCCTTTCAAAATTTTCATTTAAGTTGCAGTACAGGGCAGGCAAGTTGAACATTGATGCTGATAGCCTTTCAAGGCGACCTCAAGAACCATTTCCAGAGAACCCCATGTCCCAAAAAGAAAGAAAAATGATAGGACAGTTCATACAGCATCATTTTACCAAAGCAGAGGATTCTGTCAGTGCCATGGATGAAGTCGTCCAAGCAATCTGTGAGAAGCACCTCATTAGGCAATCAGCTGATTTTGGGGCGGGTATTGCTCTAATAAGCTCTCTCTCGCTCTGTTCTGATTCTGTACCTGACTGTTATGAACATAAAGGTAGTTCTAATGGGTCATCTGTTCTGCCTCACCTTTCAAAAGACCTTGGTGACAAACAAAGAGCCAATCCAGTTCTTCAAGAGGTGATGTCACACAGTTGGGAGAAAAAAAAAAACCACCAACAGTTAGGAAGGAACTTCCTTGTCTTCTGTACTTCTTAAAGGAGTGGAACCGCCTTGAGTTAAAGGATGGAGTACTTTACAGGAGATGGAAAGATAAAGATTCCATTATTTACCAGCTAGTGCTCCCGGAAGAACTAAGATCATCTGTGATGAGCAGTTTACATGATACAATGGGTCACATGGGGATGGAGAGGACCTTGGATCTGGTAAGAGCCCAATTCTATTGGCCAAAGATGGCTGCTGACGTGGAACAGAAGATCAGGACATGTGGTCATTGTGTGCGAAGGAAGTCCCCACCTCAAAAAGCAGCACATTTGGTCAACATCCAGGCCACCAGACAATTACAATTAGTCATCATGGACTTTCTCTCCTTGGAACCAGATAGATGTTACACGAGAGACATATTAGGGATCACAGATTTTTTCACTAAGTTTGCTGTGGCAGTCCCTACACCCAATCAAAAGGCAAGAACAGTAGCAAAGTGTCTTTGGGAGCACTTCATTGTGCATTATGGGTTTCCTGTACGCCTTCATAGTGACCAGGGTCCTAACTTCGAGTCATGCACTATCAAAGAACTTTGTGAAATATCAGGCATTCAGAAAATCCGAACATCGCCTTTTCATCCAAGGGGGAATCCTGTTGAACGCTTCAACAGGACTCCGTTGGACATGCTTGGCACATTAGAAGAAAAAGACAAAAGTCGGTGGAGAGATTTTGTCAAGCCATTAGTTCATGCTTATAACTGTGCAGAGAGGAATAAAATCAGGTTTAACAAGCTTGTGACAAATTCATCTTTGGAAGTCAATGGTCATGTGTTGGTGAGAAATCTTCAGCTACGTGGTAAGCACAAGTTAGCAGAGAAGTGGGAGTCTGAGGTGTATGTAGTAGTAAAGCGAGCTGGCGACTGGCTTGTTTACACAGTTCGTCCTGAAACAAGGGATGGTCCTATTCGTACACTTCACAGGGACCTTTTGCTTCCTTGTGGATTCTTACCAGCATCGGAAGTTTCAAGTCCTACCCTGACCAAACCTACTTCTAAACCTAGAACACGGAGGAGACCTGGTATCGAACCATATGATGATGACAACTCTTTCTCTGATCCAGAGAATGAATATTCTGATCGAAACAGTACCGTTCTCTTCAGTTCATGACATCTGTAGATCAAAGGGAGCTTCAGATGTTTCTTTAAATATAGACTCAACTAATCCTAAACGTTCAGATGGTTATACTGCTCAAGCAAATCCAGCTAACGACTTACCTGTCAATTCTCCAGATATATACTTACCTGTCCATGCTCCAGATGAATACTTACCTGTTGACACTCCAGCGGATAACTTACCTGTCGATTCTCTGGGAGTCCTTTAAACAAGTAAGATACCCAACAAAGACATACTGAATCAGAAAATATCTTAACCATTCCAAGAAATAAAGTGACAAATGTAGCTGAAATCCAAGATGCTCCTGTCAAAGGGAGAGAGCAAAAGCCAGAAATTGAGGAAGAGCAGAATTTGAGTATTCCGCTCAGACGTTCTAGGAGGCAGAGAGGTGAACCTGAAAGACTCACCTACTTCCAGTGTGGAAACCCCTTGTCTTATGTTGTTCAGTCTTTGTTACAGGGGTTAAGCACTGCCTTTGTCAATTCCCTAAATGGTGTTGAAAATCCAGGTGTCCTTTCCAATTTACCTAATGCCTCACCAAAAGTAGTGAATAATCAGCCACACAGAGCATGCAAAGGAGCTTGCATGATTTCAGGGGGGGGGGGGAGTGTAACCCTGGTTAAATAATTGTTCATAATATTATTGATTATAATATTGCTTAACTAGAACATTATGCCTATCCATATGTCGTAAATTCTTCATAAATCAATAAGTATGTATATCTGAAACTGTTTAAGAAATGAGTAACAAGGTTCAAGGTTTTTTATTGGTCACATACTCAAATATACAGAATATAATCAGTAGTGAAATGTAAGTCAGGTCAGGTCCGCTCAATGGACAGTGCAAAATATGTAACACAACACAAGAAAATACAAATATAGGTAAAAATAAGAAGAAAAAAAAGAGTAAAATATGCAATAAAATAAAATGTGCAATACGTATACTGTGGACTTATATAAATAATAATATACGCAGGTATGTGCAAGAGGAACATACAAACATACAGTATAAACATACGGCTCTATACGGAGGAGATCCAATTCAGATGGCTCTATACGGAGATTATAAAATCTCGCAAATGTATTAGGTGTTGCCCAGCCGGCAGCTCTACAAATGTTTGTTATCGAGGCGCCAAAGCCCAAGAGGATGCAACACCTCTCGTAGAGTGTGCTCTTACACCAAGGGGGCATGGTAAGCACCGGGCCTGATAGGCCAAGACTATAGCCTCCACTATCCAGTGGGCAAGTCTTTGTTTGGAGACAGCCTTCCCCTTCCACTGTCTTCCAAAGCAGAAAAAGAGCTGGTTTGAGGTCCTGAAGCTCTGCGTGCGGTCCACATAGATGCGCAAAGCGCGGACGGTACAGAGCAGAGCAATGGCTGGGTCTGCCTCCTCCTGGGGCAGCGCTTACAAGTTCACCACCTGATCCCTGAAGGGCATGTTGGGAACTTTGGGCACATATCCAGGCCGGGGTCTCAGAACAACGTGAGAGTCACCCGGTCCGAATCTTAGGCACGAATCGTCGACCGAAAATGCCTGCAGGTCCCCTACCTTCTTGACAGTGGCCATTCTCCCGGCAGGGAGAATACCAATCGACAAACAGGTTCCACTTCAGCCTGTAAGCATCTCTTGTAGACGGGGCCCTGGAAAAAGTGATAGTGTTTACGTCCGCTGGAGATAGCCCAAGTAGAACCTACGGGTCCCGTCCAAGGACCACACATGGAGATTCCACATGTCTGGACGCGGGTACCAGAGGGTGCCCCCTCTTTGAGAAAGGAGATCCCTCCTCAGAGTAATTTTCCAAGGAGGGGCTGTCGCAAGGAGCATCAGTTCTGGGAACCAAGTCCGATTGGGCCAGTGAAATGTACCATTTGAAAAGCCACCAAAAGGACTTGCTCCTCGTTCTCTCTGACCTTTCACAGGGTCTATGCGAGAAGGCTCATTGGGGGAAACGTATATTTGCGTAGGCCCCGAGGCCAGCTGTGTGCCAGTGCGTCTGTGCCGAGGGTCCCCTCAGACAGGGAATAAAACAGCTGGCAGTGGGATGTGTCCGGGGAGGCAAACAGGTCTACCTGACCGGACCGCTGGGGCAAGATGTGACGAAACGCCTCCGTCTGCTTCTGTGCGGAGGAGAACTGTTGGGCAAAGTCCTCCACCGCTTCGCCAAATAGGCCAGCCTGGGAGATCGGGGAGTCCAGGAAGCGATGCTTGTCGGCCTCACTCATATCCGCCAAGGTCAGCCATAAGTGGCGTTCCTGAACCACTAAAGTGGACATCGTCTGACCCAGGGCCCGCGTTGTGACTTTCATTGCCCTCAGCAGCCCGATGCTCTCAGCAGCCCGGGAAAGCATAGCAGTCAGTTCTGGATCTGACTCGGGTAACGCCACTCTACCTGATGGAGGCAGCGCAGCCGAATCGTCATCTCAGAACCTAGCTCGTCTATGTGCCTATGCAGGCATGATGTGTTTTTACGATGATGCAAATGAGTTGCAAAAGTTATAAAAGCTTTGTCTGGAGATGTAAACGAGGCCGTTCCTCGTGGTGAAGACATTCGCTGTTGTGTTTTGTATTTGCTTATGAGTTAGTATTATAATCAATAAAACGAAACCATTGCTATGGTGATTCGTAATCCTTTTATTAAAATAAGCCTCTGAGTAATTACTTTACAACGACCAGTTATCTGAACCTGAACAAACTCCTGATCGAGCCCTAGACGCACGAACCTAACTGAGTGAGCACGGACAGCGGGACAGGGGTCCTGAACCTCCTAATCACCGCCATCCGGACAAGAGGTAATATAGCGGTTTTTATTGCTGTTAATATGCTAGGGGATGGCTGAAATGTGATTTAGAGATGTTAGGGTTTCTGCTCGGTATAAAAATACAACACACCCTGACTGAACTGTATTGCAGTTACATTTTGCAGAGCATGTAATATTTCTTAAACTTTGCTTTACATATCCCACAGCCCCATTAGGAAGAAGCCATAGAAAAGTAGGTGGTATGGAAGCCCAGGTTTCTTTGACAGTGGCCTTCAGCTCCTCTGCATTGTTGGGTCTCTTGTTTCTCATTTTCCTCTTGACAACATCCATAGATTCTCTATAGGGTTCAGGTCTGGTGAGTTTGCTGGCCAGTCAAGAACACCAACACCAACACCATGGTCATTTAACCAGCTTTTGGTGCTTTTGGCAGTGTGGGCAGGTGCCAAATCCTGCTGGAAAATGAAATCAGCATCTTTAAAAAGCTGGTCAGCAGAAGGAAGCTTGAAGTGCTCCGAAATGTCTTGGTAAACAGGTGCAGTGACGTTGGTTTTCAAAAAACACAATGGACCAACACCAGCAGAAGACATTGCATCCCAAATCATCACAAACTGTGGAAACTTAACACTGGACTTCAAGCAACTTGGGCTATGAGCTTCTCCACCCTTCCTCCAGACTCTAGGACCTTGGTTTCCAAATGAAATACAATACTTGCTCTCATCTGAAAAGAGGACTTTGGACCACTGGGCAACAGTCCAGTTCTTCTTCTTCTTAGCCCAGGTAAGACGCCTCTAACGACAACTGTAGTCAAATTCCTTGACACGTCTGTGAGTGGTGCTCTTGATGCCTTGATTATTTTTAATCTTCATTTTCACATTATTTTCTGTCTGTGGGATTTTTAAAATGATTTTATAATCTTAATTTTCATCTTATTTTCTGTCTGTGGGATTTTTTAAATTACAAAAGAAAAACTGGAGAACAGAAATATTGATAATAAAAGTCAAGTCAATTCAAGTTACCTTTATTTATATAGTGCTTTTAACAATACAAATTGTGTCAAAGCAACTGCACAATATAAAAATAGGAAATTGTTTGAGTTAAAGGCATTTCAAATTTAATTCAGTGATGTCATTGTCCAGCTCAGTTCAGTTTAAATAGTATCTGTGCAAGTCAATGATATTGCTGGAAATGAAGTGTCCCCAACTAAGCAAGCCAGAGGCGACAACGGCAAGGAACCAAAACTCCATCGGTGACAGAACGGAGAAAAAAAAAAGACTCAAGACACTTTGTTTTATTTGCCAACATTCTTCAAAATATTTGCCTTTGTGCTCAACAGAACAAAGAATGACCAGCTGAAAGACTGCTCGATCTTGCAGGTTTGCAATACACAACATCAGAAAGATCAGGCCCTTTCTGACAGAGCATGCTGCACAACTTCTTGTCCAGGCCCTTGTCATTTCTAGGCTGGACTACTGCAATGCTCTTCTGGCTGGACTTCCATCAAACACAATCAAACCTCTACAAATGATTCAGAATGCAGCGGCACGACTGATGTGGCAGATTTTGATGGAAATTAAGACTGGATGCATCAATTTCTAAAATAAATCTGCATTTCAATTGAAAATAAAATCATACTTTAATATAAAAACTACTTTTTTGGCCATTTTCCATTGTTGTACACTGTTGCCATATGGCATGGCTTTCATAAATACCCTCCACCCTACCCCCACAAATTTTTTTTTTTTGGTAGTTTTGTATTGCTTTGTATAATTTAAGCTATTTCATCTAATAAAATGGTCATGTTTAGAACATAATGCATACCAGAGAGGGTCAAGGCAGTCAAATGAAAAGTTAACTCAAGTTTTATTTTAGTGCATTGAGTGGATTACAGTAAATAACTTAATCTAATAGTAACATTTGCAGAATTTTACCGTTATCTTACAGTGTATGAGTCATATCATGTGTTTTTAAAAGACAAAAGGAAAATAAAGAATTATGTTAAACATACAATTCTAGAGATAAACTTCAATCTTCATTGCAGCGTGAAGTTATTTTAACACAACAATATCAGTGTACTCAATCAATGATACTACAGTTATTATATATTTTTTACATAGAATCAATGAAAGAAGTTTGGCCAGTCACAACATTTCCGTGTCACCATCCATGGAACAACAACATTTCTTAAGTATTTCTTTAAAGGTCACTTGAATAGAGCACAGTTCAGATAACTTCTTACTCCACTGCTTTTCAACACAAACACGGTTTCACACTCAATATCTTTATGAGTACTTTTGGTCTTGACTTCAATGACTTTAAACTTCTCATAAGGTGGAACCAGTAATTCTTCCTCACCAGGAATCTTAGAATATTTTGTCAAAACAGCACTGTAACAATTTTTGATTTCAAAGCATGACTTGTTTGAAAAACTCTGTGATACTTTCTTATTAAAAGACGAAGATGTAAATCAGCCAAAACGAACTTCAGTGTTCAGAACGTTCGTATCAAATTTGCGATTTACACCACGATAAGTTAAATAGCATTTCGACTTTTGCGTGCTTCAATATCTGTATAGCTTCTGTTAACAAAAAGTGAATTGAATACCATTTGTATGTCTTGTCTATATATTTTTTTTCTATCATTACAGTCAGCCATATTAAATTGTGCATACAGATAATCAGTGTAAACATAAATGGCGATTAAATGATTCTTTGACAGTTTATCTATTGGTTCCATGGAATTGATTCTGCAGTAGGAGCACTGTGAACCTGAATCAACATTATAATCATCAGTCATCAGTATTTATGACTGTAATATTCATACTAGAGCACAAACTTACCTGCTTGAGAGCAGCTGAAATGAGAAGAAGAGCTTCAATGATCAGCAGCATCTTGAGTCAGATCTGAATGATGCTGAAAGACAACGAGAAACACAATCACTCCATTAGCAATATCTGGATTTGTACAACTGTGTTCACCAATTTCTTTTTCAATTGGTGAAACTGCTGTTGAGTATCAAAGCAGTGTCGAATATGCAATTAAATCTGTTATGAATGCTGATGTATTGACCTTTCACTCCACCCCTAAATTTAACTGAGAATTTTGTTGATTATTTTTCAGGAGCAATGACAAGAGACATAAGAAAAGTCAGTCATTCACAGCCAGATGAGCACTTGGAGATGGGAAAGTTGGCTTTTTATATGGGATATGGGATGTGTGATAAGAAAGAATGTGTAATTACAAGAGGCAGTACAGTTCCTCATTGTTCTTGTTCTGTAATCAGGTAACGGTAGCACAAAACTGTAAAATATAAAAAGAACTGTGTATATAAATGAAAAGAAATCAATAGATCTCCATGTAACCACTTTCTCAATTACCTTTTGAACAAATTCAAAAGTATGATGGCAGTTTTCTTGAACACCTTTGTCAACAGACATGATCTTGGAGGTAAAACAACACTCATTGAGCCTAAGAGAAGGACAGAGAATAAGATTAAACACTTAAAGTACTTTCTAACAACAACAAACATCTACATTTTAATTTGTAAGACTTTTAGGCTACAGACTTCGACAGAAGTGTGAAGAAGATTAAAGGCACACTAAGGTTAATTTGCATCCTCCACAGTCCACTCTTATCTGACACAGTAGGACAAAAGAACTGTGTATTAGCATCACTGACAGAAAAAAATAGAGTCCCAAATGCATACAGTGAGCTTAAGCTCTGTGTGGTCACTGTTGGCACATTTAAATATGAATCTTTTCTGTTCTAAATGGTCACTTTTGCGTTTTTGTTACATTTGAATGTACTCCAGGCAAGTAATTCAAGAACAAGAAGCATTTGAATTGATGTAGATGAAATTAAATGAAATTAAATGAAGCGATGTATTGCTACCCTTGTTACAATACAGAGTGATGGTTGGTTTACTTTTACAAGACTGATTCAATGTTCTAAAATACTAATGTAATAAAAGTATTTTTTTTATATATATACATATATATATATATTCAATGCAATGAATACAAATATATTTGGCCATTCTTAACATTTAACATTAACATTTATGCATTTAGCAGACGCTTTTATCCAAAGCGACTTACATTGCATTCAAGTTTCTACATTTTATCAGCTCTTAACATTTACATTTTGCCTTCAGGAAGAATAAAACATACATTTGACATCTATTCACAGACGTGACTTCAATTATTACACATCACCATTAGACATCACTACATATTTAGGTAGATCAGCACTAAATATTCATATGTGTAGATGTTCAAGTCAAATGCTATTGTATGGTTAAGCAAACAGAATGTAAATAATCCAGAACACACCTCTCCTTATCGAATTCAACTGCAGTTCCACTGTAAGTTGACTTGCACCCATTTGATGTAATGTATTAGCTTTTTTTAGTCACTACAAGCAATACTATTCAAATCATTATCTTCTCTTCTGATACAACATATCTTAAGCCCAATGTCAGACTAAACAACACATGCATCTATACGACATCCAGGGCAGGTTGTGTAAAACTGTACACTTTGTATTTGAGTTTATTTGAAGTGCTTAATGAGAAGCATTTTCATGTTGAGGACAACTTGGCTCATGCACTTTTCCTGCAGCAGCTCACTGTAACCTTTCTTCTTTTTCTCATATAAAGGTTACAAAAGGTAGCACATAATACTTGAGAGAGAAACATATCAAGGAAAAACAAGGAAAATCATCTCAAGTTCATATGTATAGGCCAATTATCACCCTACGTCACACAGACGTCATGCTGTTTCAACTGCGCATGTCGGTTGCAAAAGACGACCGGGAAAATGTCGTGTTGTGCAGTGGGATGCCAGAATCGGAAATCTGTAAACAGTAGTCTTAAATTTTACCGAATACCTTCAACTCACACTCCTTTTAATGCCAACCGCAGACTTCTTTGGTTACAAGCCCTCAGAAGAGCCGATTGGAAAGAGGACCAAATTAAAAATGCCAGACTCTGCAGTTCACACTTCATATCAGGTGAGTTAGCATTATGCTAAATGTAAATCAGACACATCATTTGGTTTGACTCAAAGCAACAAAATATCGGTAAATAATGAGATGTAAGCTTATCTAGCATAGAGTAATGCAAACATTTGTGTTGAACTAGTTTACTAGCTAACTTTTAATTTTGTTACGTTGTCTTGCTAGTAGTTTGCCTGATGCCTTGTCGCTTATGCTTGGTTAGTAACGTTAGTACTTGGCTAATACGTTACAGAAAACTCAGGCTAAAGTTGGCTGTTAATCTCTATCATACTGTCAATCACCAGAATACTTTCTTTTTTTTTTACAGGAGAGGTATCCATGGACTTCAATAGTCCCGACTTTGTCCCTTCTGTCTTTTCCTACTCAACCAGCTGTGAAATAAACAAAGGCGATGCAAAACTTGAGAGGTAAATATTTAGCCTCATTTAGTTGCTAAATGGTATCACATTGCATGCATTAACATGCAGAGAATTTATGGCAAGTAATGGCACTTCGATTTGGTAAAGATAATTTTCTAGACCATGATCATTTTTGTGATGCCCATTGAGGCATGCTATGGAATTTGCATTTGACTTTATTTGGGTACCTGATAACCTCTATGATATTCAAGCAACTAAACTGTTTGGACTGACTGTTTGCACTCATCTCTGAATATCAGATTTAAGAGGAAAAGGAAAAGGGATGATACCACCCACAGACCACCAGATGATGTAAAGCAGTCAAAAGAAGTTACTGATCAGATTGCATCAGAATCCCCAGGCCTGTCCTCAGATGACTGCAGAATGGAACATGGTGCTGGTCCTTGCACTGGTGAGAACTTGTGATATCTTACCTAATGTAGGGCAGTCGTTATTGGAATGAATCTGGTCATCCTGTTTATTTATTGTTCAATATAGCAGAACTGTTGTGAAGTTATACATTATTCTGTTTAGCACATGATGTTTGAAAACATCAATCAAATAATAGAGAGTAGCTAAACTGAAACAAGTGACAGTGCATCTTTTATAAGTAAATTACAATCTGATCTCTATTTTAGAATCCACAGTGCCAAAGGTTCTCCATGATGATCTGAAACACAAGTACAGCCAGCTTTCTGCAGAGTGTGTCAACTTGCGTTTGGAGATCAACAAACTGAAATCTGAGAATAAGGAATTAAAGTCAACACTTAGAAAAACACAATTGTCCTTTAGCTCTATCAAGAGCAAAGCAGTGCATGTTCTGTTTTTCACAGGTTTGACCAGTGTCATTTTTGAGTGGTTAATTCGCAAGCTAAAAGACAGTGTAGAGGTTGTGCGTGTCTCTATGAACTTGGAGGATCATCTACTAGCCATCCTAATGAAACTAAGATTAGGGCTCAGCAACAAGGATATTGCTTTCAGATTTAATGTTACAGAATGTGACATCTCTAAAATTGAGAAGTTGGCTTCCTGTTATGTCTGCAACTTTAAAGCCTCTCATCAAGTGGCCAAGCAAGCATGCAATATTAAAGAATATGCCAAAATGTTTTAAAACTAAATATAAACGTTGCAGGTGCATTATTGACTGTTCAGAAATTTTTATTGACAGACCCACAAATTTAACCTCCAGAGCCCAGACGTACTCTACTTATAAAAGCCACAACACTGTTAAGTATTTGGTTGGCATGTCACCTGCAGGGGCCATTACATTTCTGTCGGCAGGTTGGGGTGGGCGCGTTTCAGATAAACAAATTACAGCTGAGTCTGGATTTTATGACCTGCTAGAGCATAATGATGAGATACTAGCAGATCGTGGTTTTACCATCAGAGATGAGCTTGCTACACGTGGTGCCACCCTTAGGATCCCTCACTTTACCAAAGGTAGAAAGCAGCTCACTGCTCAAGAAGTGGACACATCGAGGCGTTTGTCTAATGTGAGAATACACATTGAAAGAGTAATAGGTAGATGGAAAAATTTCAAAATTCTGACAACTGTTATTCCACTCACACAGGTTGACCTCTTAGATGATATAGTGATTGTGTGTGGAGCATTAACAAACCTTTGCAAATGTATAGTTCCAAGGAGATAGCTTGAATTAGATTCATTTTGTATTTAACTTTTTATTGTAATGTAAACACTTGAAAGTGCAATCAATTTTGTTTATGTAAATACTAGAACTGTATTAAATCATTTGCTTCAAAATACATTTTATTCTGGCTTCTTTTTTTTGCATTGTTCACAATACCAGTTAACAACCTTTCGTCTTACACTGGCACATGTGTAGTGGAAATGGTTCTTGCACTTTGCACAGTCAATCATCATCCCAAAGTCAGGCCTTTGACAACGTGAGCAGACTGCAGGTGTGGGTGCTTGCATCAGTGGATCCATGCTGTGTGTTAACAGCTCAGGCAAAATGCTCTGTTTGAAGAACACTTCAGCTTTAGGCAGGACTGCTTGCAGCATTTCGTCATCTCTGCTGATGCGGTTGATGGTAATATCTTGCTTTGTCCAAACCACAAAGTCACAGTACTGGGTGTTGCATACAAACATGTGAAGCTGAACTTGATGGTAGTACTCATGATTCTTCTTTAGTTGTAGTGCTTTGTCTAAGCAGAACTGTGTGTCCTCACTACTCCCTGTCAGACCATCACGGTATTTGTAGGGGCACTTAATCTCTACAGTTACTTTCCCACAGCAGGTACAGTTTGCTATTCCATCCGGCGATGCCCCAAGATGTGGTTCGTCTGGCCGCACAAAAAGACCGCAGAGCTCCACGCCAAAGTTTTGATGTTGTGCTTTCATTATTTCTGTGTATTGTCTTCTGGCTGTGTCCTCCATATCTTTTCCCCAAAGTACTGCTGGGACATGGCCAAACTGTTGTTTGTTGTAGTGCATTACCTGTTTTACAAGGTTTGTTTTAGCATTCTCGGTTACTACAGTGCATACACGATGTAGGGTTGTGCTTGTTATCCTTCCAGTTCTGTGTGTGTGCCAGGCCTGAGAGTGGGCTTGCTTTTTAGTCGTAAGCTCAAGGTTTACACACTGCTCATTAGTTAACTCCTTCCCCAGTCTTTCAAAGGTCTCTTCACTCCTCTCTTGTAGTTCATTTTGGCAGAGGCATCTCAGATCGGCATCATACAGAGCTACCAGGGGCTCTGGCAGGTCTCCGGTCTCCATGTCAGATTCTGATGCGGAATCGGTGTCACTGTAGTCCATGCTAGTGAGCACAGCTGCGTTAGGTGCCAGTACTTTCAGTTCTGCAATGTCTTCATCTGTCAGTTCTGAATACACAAAATAAATGTTAGACTAAACTAATTTTAATACAAATTACACTCAAATCTGGTTAGTCATTAATAGTTACATGGCACTGATTATAACTTGTTTTTACATTAAATTACACTACCAATAGCACATGTTAATACACCCTCAGAAGCTTTATTTGTACATTATTGCAACTAAAGTCAATAAAAGACAGGTTATAAAAATATAATCAATACCTGCTTGCTACATGACCTGATCTTGTCTACATTTAGATTGTCTACCTTTTACATTGATCTTTCTATGCTTTACTCTGACTGGCTGCAGCTGGGTGTCTGTTCTCTTAGCCCTTCTGAAGCTGATCTCACTCAGTCTGGCTGGTTTCACCTCTCTCTTAGATGGCTGGATCCACATATTTGTCCCTGAAGTACAACACTTCTCAGTCTTTCCTATCCTGACCCATAGCTCAACTTTAAACATGAGTGCAGCTGCATGACTGCAGCATGACCCTAACCTGCACAAAATGTTATAATGTATGAAACACATTAGTTTAAATTGTGCTTTAGGCTATACATATAAAAACAGTTGTATGATTTCAGCAAATAACATTAGTTTAAATAAATTGCTGACGCTGAATAAAAATAATTACATTTTAAGACAGTGATGTTTGGTTACATACCCAGCCATGCAGGTGCAGTTTGCTGTAAGAATACAATTGTTTGTCTTGTTGACGATAACCCACGCCTTGTACAATTCCGTCTTTTTACACTGTCTTTGGCTAGGCAGAACCTCGGTCTTCAGCACTACGAAGTCTTGAACTTGAAAATCATGAAACTGTACGTCTTGGACATGACCACACAGAACAAAGTTGTACGCATCAAGAGACTTGTACGCTTTTAACTTATCCTGGGTATATACACTTGGAGTGTCGATCAGGTAATTATATATCTCTGGCCACTGGATGCTTGGCCATTTCGTTTCATCGTTTACCCATTGACAAGGTGGTATGGCAAACGGATCTGTAAGACGTATCCCACTCACTAACGTCAATTTTGTTGAATAGCAGTGCTTATCGCTGGGTGATAAGTTATTGTAATATGTAGAGAACATTTCGAAAATAATACCTAATCAAAATAATCGATAATCTTTTTAAATCTAACTATTTTGTACCTTATCTGTGTAATTCTCTTGCCGTAAACTTGAACTCTCCCGGGTTTTCTGCAACCATGATGCGCGCGCATCCCGGATGTTTACAAATTTTTATTTGTTTGCACCAAGATTGGGTTGTGTGGGTCAAACTATATGTAATTTTGAGCTGGTATATATGTAAAATGTTTGTTGTTACTATATTGTTATATAATAATGTTAGTCAAGCATAGTGTTCAGGCCTCCTAACACTTGTTTTTGTACATACACTATTGAGAAAAGCGGCACACCATGGATTGATGGTTCAAACCCAGATATGCCGTCTAACGGATGTTTTTCTGGCCATTGGAACAAAAATATAATATTTCATATTTTTGCAATAAGTCAAAACATTTGTATATACTTTAAAATATATTTATTAGAAATTTTGAAAACCTGTGATACTTTCTTTTTTATTATTTGATGAATAAAAAGTTAAATAAGAACAGCAGTTATTTCAAATATAACTTTTGTAACAATATACACTGCCGTTCAAAAGCTTGCGTCGGTTTTTTTTGTTATGAGAAATGAGTTTTAATTCAGCAAGGATTTGTTAAATTGATAGAAACAGTGATAGTAAAGATCGATATTGTTAGAAAACATTTCTATTTTTAATAAATTCTGTTCATTTTCAATTTGATTTATCAATGAACTACAAAAAGTATCACAGGTTCTAAAATAAATAAATAAATCAAATAAATTAAGCAGCACAATTGTTTCCAACATTGATAATTAATCAGCATATTAGAATGATTTCTGAAGGACCATGCATTGAAGAATGGTGTAATGATGCTGACAATTCAGCTTTGAATCACATAAATAAATGATATTTTAAAGTATATTCAAAGAGATTTTTTTATTGTAATATTTCACAATATTACATTTTTTTCTGTATTTTTCATCAGATAAATGCAGGCTTGATGAGCATATTAAGACACTTTCATAATGCTGCATTATCAAAAATGGTAATATAATGAAGTCTTTTCACATCACCATTTGTCCAGCCTACATTTCACATAATACGCCTGTAGGTGGCACTTGGGTTTCACTAACTATGAGAGTTTTATCAAATATTAAACAGTGTAGGATATCATACATAAATATAAGTTAATTGAATAACCTACTGATTACCATTATTGTGACTTGTGTTTTGTGCAGTGCTTTTGTAGTCATTCAGCATCCATTTTCCCAGTGATGTAATTTGATTTATAAAAGGAGATAAATCGCATATCCAGATCACTCCACAAATAATATTGTCTGTCCTGTGTCATTTTCTGTCGATTTATGAATAAGAACTCAAAATGACTGCACCATTTAACATTTTTGTCCAATGAAATTTGAACTTAAGCCAGATCATGATTGGTTGGTGTATTATACATGAGAAACGGGCATTGATGAATTATGTAGCCTAATATTCTAAAATGTGTAATATAAGGATTTGGTATTAAATCAACACGCTAGCTTTGATTATTGAAGAAAAAAAGTGTAAAATATTGTTTGGTTTATTTTTTTCTTTCCGTCGACCCACTCACTGAATATCTGAATATCCACTGTGGAATATCTGTCAGTTCGCAACCCAAAGCACACGCAACCCATATAAATGCCTCAGATTTGACAGATATGTAAAAATAAACAGGAATTGTCTGACTTTTGAGCAATTAGTTACCGTGTTTTTCACATTGTTATGTTACAGTTTTTCTCGATTGCTAAAACATTATAAACAGGCTTTTGAACAAAAATTTCAAAACCATAATGCTATTTTTCAAAAAGCACACCCATTTTGCTGAACTATAAACACTATTCCCTGATTTAGCACATGAGTCAGATTTGGTGAACTTTACTTTAAAACTGTTACTTTAAAACTACACACAAATCCCTTCATTTCTCAGTGCTTACACCATGTGCTCATTTATAAAGCACTAGCATTCAATATTGTTCACTCAAGTCTGCACAGTTTGAGCTCAGTTAGCACACAATTACCCAAGTGGAAACACTAGGAGTCAAAATGTAACCACACACCAATAGCCTTCGATTGATAGATAAAAGGGCCAAAGTCAGCTTACAGTTTTTCTCAGATCAGAAATGAACTTCTCAAAACTACTTGTTCAACCTCCACATCAACGAGTCACTTGTGCACATCATAAAACGTTTCTCATTATTTTCAACAACTTGCGATTGCTTTGGTACATTCATGCTGTGGTTGAAGTCTTGGATGAAGATAGTCGAGTCGAAGGATGTTTTAAGAATAAAAAGGTTTTTATTGAAGAATTGTCTTCAGCCCAAAACAATACTGATTGCCTCACATTTGAAGTGTTCTACTAGCAGAGATGTGAAAACAGCAATGGCGTTTAGTTTTTGCAGCTCTGCATAGATAGACCCCTAGCCCCACCCGTGCTGGTGTCACCCCGTACCAACCTCAGGACTTGATTTATGTTTGGTAATTTTCCACAGCAGACTGGCTGCTGCTCAGACTGACCCAAACCCCTGCCTCTGAAGCAGAACATTTCTTAATTTAAAACATATAATGTGAGACATTCATAGAAACAGACAAATAATTAATTTTAACATATTCAATATAAACAGGAGTATTAAATGATCAACAAGTATTAGATGATTAACAAAATCATACTGTTTTCCACCATATTAAATGATTAACAATTAGATGATTAACAAAATCGTACTGTTTTCGACCACATTTCCCCCTTTTGAGGATTTCTAATCCTCATTACCGTTTAAACAATACAGTTAGTACAAAAAAACAGTTAATAATTGTGTTTGTTGTCCTTTAATATAGACGGACCTAACATTATATTTCCTATATGTGTATGTGTAAAAAATGCATCTTCGCTGTCTTCAGCTCATTAGCTTTGCGCTAGGTAGAGAGCCTGGCCGTAGGCTAGGTTACTAGCACCTGGTGGTTGTTGCCTGGCCATGTTATTCCTCCTCGCAGTCTTATTACACTGCACAGCTCTCCTCTTCCCAGTCCTCGGATGAGTCTAATTCTTCCCGCAAGGGGGTCATTTCTTCTACCCTTACTGCCATTACTTTAGTCATTCCAGTTTCAATCACAATAATGCCAAACCCCTTATACATGGTATACAACAACACCCACACAGACCCAGCACTGCTACTGCCACCATAATGGCCGTGCATATTGAGGTCAGCAACCCACTCCATTTTCCAAACAATTTTTCCATAATAGTAGTGAGTGGATTGTCTATTCCTGAGTTCTCAGCCCATTCTTTAGACAGTGATTCTAGCCCTTCTAGTGCCCTGGTGATACTACCGTCTGGGGCAGTGTTATTTGGGATAAAGGTACAACAGGTTGAACCTATGATTCTACACACCCCTCCTTTCTCAGCCAAAAGCATATCTAACGCTATTCTATTTTGTACTGTCATTAGCGAGGTTTTGTCTAATTGCTCATGAAGCCCTCTTACAGCTTGGGTGGTTTAGTTTACGAACCTTTGTTGATTGTAATAGAGGTAATTTTCAGGTCGCCACATAACCACCACACATCTGCTCATGTTAGATTTTGATTTACCAGTATTCCTACCTCTGTCTCATTTTCCATTATTGTTCTACTACACCACCCTGGCCCAAATAATTTCCTATCTATGCTTCCTTCGGTTCTTTCATAGCAAGTGTAATTATTTGTATAGGCCACTACGTTAGGAAGCATTGATAGTTTTAGTGCGGGGTATCTGATTTCATCTGCCTCACACCCTGTTACATTTTCCTGACTAAATAATTTTACAAGGCATGTTTGACTTTTTCCCATTGCTGGCATTGTGGCCAAATTTGGTCGTGCAGCTGCACAGAAATAACCTTGTGCCTGGGTTGTTCTTGCTGTATATTTTACCCATTCCAGCCACTCATTTCTATCTCCATACCCTGTTTCTATTGCGAATGTATCTTCTTTTGTTACCTGGCCTAATTATTTTACTATTGCCTTTCTCTCTTCCAACACTCCTGGTCTTATCAATGGAGTTGTCACGGTGATTCCTGTCTGGCTGACTATTATCCTTATTAGTCCCATTGGGTCTGTCCCAGTCACATCTACTCCTATCGTTACCCATATATCCATCTTATTTAGAGGACTTATTGTTATTATCAGGGGATTCATATTTTCTTTTGTTACTCCATGACCCCTGAATATTTTAATTGTATTGGTTATGATATTTCTATTGGTTATCTTGTAATTTGGTTTGGTGCTCCAATTCACATCATGCCATGTGTGACACCATGGTCCCTTGGTAGTTTGAACGGTCGAAGGCCATACACACCCATACACGTCATACCCCCTCCATGCTATCTTGTTTCCACCACAGTTAACTATGTCACATAGGTCAATTTGTACTGTCTTTTCTTTGTTTTCTACAGCCGTTATTGTCACAGCCGCTTGTCCCACTATCCCCTTAAGTTCCATCAGTCCTATCACTATCAACCACCACATCCTCATTTGGACGAGTATAGACCTTTACGCGTATGGTTGATTCTCCAAAAAAATTTGTTAACTAATGTCTCTCCTTTGGACCACTCTAATCTGTCCAATCCACACCCTATCTTTGGGATAGCTAAAGTAGTTATGTTTTGCTCTAGACAGATCCTTCTGGCGTTTCTTAAGCTCTGTTCCAAGTTGTCATAAGTGGGTCTGTCACTCACTTTTTCTTTGGTAATTATGTGTAGTATCCTTCTTCCTTTCTTTTCAACATACGCACACTCTCCCACCCCCTTTTGTTGTTCCACTAATTCATCTACCCCGAATCTGTTTCTAAATTCTAAGGCTATTCCTGCCCCTAGGGCACAGTCTTTACTTATGCCTTGACCCAATGCTTATTCCTCTGGGCTTTCGAACAGGTTCTTAGCTTCGTGTGTTATTACCTCGCTTTTTTTCCTTTTTTACCTTAATGCAGTGCGAAATGTGGTACCAGAAGTGTGATCCCTGCACTTTGATTGATGTGGGAGTGGCAGACGTCACCTCATACGGTCCTTCGCGTCTGGGTTCGTCCCACTTCCTTCGATACACTTTTATGTAGACCTGATCTCCCACTGCTATCGGTCCACTTCTGTTTGATTCGTCTGGAGTTTCTCTTGGTCGGGATTCAGTCTGAAAAATACTTGCATGAATTTTGATTAGAGCTGTCACATATTTATCTAATTCACTTTTCAATTTGTCTATGTCTTGTATTTCTATTGTTTCTCTGTCTCCTCTTGGCATTCTCCTTCCCATAACCATTTCATGAGGTGTCAATTTAGTTCCCACAGTTTGTACTTCCCCTTATCGCCATTAGGGCTATTGGTAGCCGTTACCCAATTCAGGCCTGTTTGTGCACATATTTTGGAAAGCTTTCCTTTTAGTGTTTGATTCATTCGTTCGACTCTGCCTTGAGACTGAGGATGAAATTATGTCAAAAACTCATTAACTTTCTCTTGCATTCTAGAAAACCACATGTTGTTTTGTTTAATTATTGTGTCTCTCATTTCCATCCTATTGTTGTGCCCTACTCCATGTGCTTGTTACAGGACCATCTGTTCCAATTGTTCTGTCACCACTACCTGCCCTTGTGGCATTCTCCATATTTCCCCTACTTCGTTTGCTCCTCTAAGTTTCCATTCTAGTTTCTCCTGTTCTCCAGCCTGTTTTTGTTGTTCTTTGATTATCTCTTCTGGTCCTTTTATTTGTATGCATTCAGTTTTTTAGCTATCTGAGCCCTGGTTAATACTAACATCCCTTTTCCTGGTTCTGTTTCTCTTTTTTCTGCTGCTTTTGCTGTTTGGTCTGCAAAGTTATTTCCTAACGTGATATTATCTTCCCCCTTTTGATGTGCATCGCACTTCACTATACTTAGTTCCGTGGGCCCCAAGCATGATTGTAACAGATCGATCTCTTTTTCATGTTTAATTGGTTTCCCATTAGTCTTCCTAAAATTATTTCTAGCCCATATTTTTCCATAATAGTGACACACTCCAAACCCATAAGCTGAATCTGTAAATATGGTTCCTTTCTCACCTCTAGGATCCTACACGCCTCTGTTAGTGCCATTATTTCTGCAGCTTTGGGCTGACAGAATCTCTTGGATTACAATCTGCAACTAGACGGATGTACTGTTACTTCCTCTACAGTAAAAAAAAAAAAAATCTGGGTGTTATATTAGACAGCAACCTATCTTTTGAAAATCATATTTCCAATGTTACAAAAACAGCATTCTTCCATCTTAGAAACATTTCCAAGCTACGGAACATGTTAAGTGTTTCTGATGCAGAAAAGTTAGTTAATGCATTCATGACCTCTAGACTGGACTATTGTAATGCACTGCTAGGTGGTTGTCCTGCATCTTCAATAAACAAGCTACAGATAGTACAAAATGCTGCAGCTAGAGTCCTTACCAGGTCAAGAAAATATGACCATATTACTCCAATTTTACAGTCTCTGCACTGGCTACCTATTAAGTTTCGTATCAGTTACAAAATATTATTACTTGCCTATAAGGCCCTAAATGATTTAGCTCCTGCATACCTAACTAATCTTTTATCACGCTACAATCCAACCCGCTCCCTTAGGTCGCAAAACTCTGGACTCTTGGTAGTACCTAGGATAGCAAAGTCCACAAAAGGAGGTAGAACTTTTTCATATCTGGCTCCTAAACTATGGAATAGCCTTCCTGAAAACGTTCGGGGTTCAGACACACTCTCTCTGTTTAAATCTAGATTAAAGACGCATCTCTTTAGCCAAGCATTCATATAATGCATCTCACAATCTTGTACTGCCAGTCTATCTGAACACATGCACATTATTATGCTTTAGCTTGGGTTATACTGATAATTTCATCCAGGGTTATTCCTGGATGGAACAACTGCTACGCTAATTGTCTTACTGTTTTTATGTTACTGCCACGGGATTAACATCCCGTGGTAGTTAGGAATTACACAAGCTTCAGTCTGGATCCTACCCTTAAACGATAGAGATGACCGAACACCTGATAAGAGACAATGACAACCCCTCCGAGGACTTCCGAGATGAGCCCCAGAGACAGATCTCCAGTGAGGACCTCGTCACCTAGACATCCATCGGGGAAAGACCCCCGGAACCAGTGGACCACTTACACTCTGACTTTGCTGCAGTTGGAACAAACTACTGGTTCGTCTGGCCAGAGGGGAACTGGCCCCCCCGACTGAGCCTGGTTTCTCCCAAGGTTTTTTCTCCATTCTGTCACCGATGGAGTTTTCGTTCCTTGCCGCTGTCGCCTCTGGCTTGCTCAGTTGGGGACACTTCATTTCCAGCACAATCATCGACTTGATTGCACAGATACTATTTAAACTGAACTAAGCTGGACAATGCCATTACTAAATTCAATAATGAAATGCATTCAGCTGATAATTGAGTGTTAAATCCTGTCATTTTACATTATTGACAAAATTTGCCTATTTTGATATTGTGCAGTGCTTTGTTACAATTTGTATTGTTAAAGGCGCTATATAAATAAAGGTGACTTGACTTGACTTGACATAATTCAATTTTCTATTTTTATTAGCTCTTCTAGATGTCCATCCATCCATTCTGCTATTCCATACCCCATCTCACTTACCCCTTTCTCATTTTTTCGAAATGTCTCACAGTCTCAGACCATTGATCGTGGTCCATCTCATCCAGTCCTGGTATGTCTCGCAGTTTACCCTGTACTGAGATTGGTAATACCTCCTTTACGGCACTTCTAAACAGCTGTGCACACAGGGAAGATTTATCAAAAGTCACATTTTCATTAGTCATATTTCGTCAATGTTGCACCTGCTCATTTATCCATTGATCGAAATTATCCTCAGATGTCAGTAGTTTCGTCAGCTGCCTGTTTTTGGACATTTTTGTGGGAAACCTGTCTCTCAATGTCCCCCATAATTCAGAACGGTATGTGTTTAGGGATTGACCATTGTAATCCTCACAGCCCAAAGCATCCTTCATGCCAGCGTACTCCAGTATATCCTCCATCTCTTGCCTGGTTAATACCTTAGACAGCGAAACTTTAATATCCCCTACCCCGATCATATCTCCCACTGTCTCATCCTCAAAAGAGGCAATCCATCTCTCAGGCTCGGTTGCTTTGATTTTAATGTTTCTACGTCCCTACCTCCCCATGGTACGTATTTCAGCTGTGTTCCTTCCACTAATAATGGCATCATTTGTGCTCCCTTAAATGTCTCTTTATATTTCCTACCTGACCTGGTACCTGTTGTCTCTGCTGCCTCTCTTTCTCTATATTTTTTAAACGCATCTTTATTTGTGGCTTTTTCCATATTAAACTTTAATTTAGACTGGTTCCACCCATCTGAATAAGTTTGCTCATCCCAGTTTCCCTTTTGTCTTTCTTTCATATTTTGGAGTTCCATCTTTCTTAATTCTTTAAGGAGGTTTTCCTCCATTAATCTTTCATGAATTTTATTTTGGTTAGCTCCTCGTGTTTGTCTGCTATTTCATCTACCAGTTCAGTTGCTTGTTCACTTATTTCTAATAACCCTGCTCCAGTTTTATCAAATGGGGTGCTTTCTGCATTTGGTTCAAAGTTACTCATCTGTCTTTTCCTCCCTCTACTATCTTCTTGCTTTTCCCATTTTTGGGCCTCTTCTGACTCCCTCTGGCCAGTCATACCTTCATAGTGGCTGTCCATTTGATTTATGGTTTTCAATCTAAGCATTCCTGCCACTATTTTCACTGTGGTTTCTTCTTCCTCTGAAATCACCGGATATATCCCTACATGTTTTTCTTCCCTTTTGCAAAATGCTGGAAGCTCAGTCATGGTCAGTTCTTCATTGTATGGGGGCGGGCGCTCGGTATCTTTTTTCCCTTTCTAGGCAGAGGGTTAGGGCTAGCCTTTTTCAGATAACTTTTCCACACCTGTAGCTTCTACTGTTTCCCCCATTAATCTACCTAAATTTTCCACATATTCCTATACTTTCTCCATTTACCCATCATGCTAGCCCTCAGCTGCCTTTTTAGTTTAACCTTTCATTTACCCTCTTCTTTTTTCATATTTAACCATTTTTCTGTTTCTTCTATATTTTGACTATCCCAGATTCCTCCCTCCGGCCACGTAGTCTCAGCTTTTCCTTTTTTTAACTTATCTGATAATGATTTGCTCAATTGCCTTAGCTCCTCCCCATCTTGTAGATTTTTCCCCATTATATAATCCAAAGGTGATTTAGCTATAGTAATTCCTAATAGCCTTTTTTTTATCCTCATCCATGTCTGTCTGTATTTGTGTGGTAAACAGCTCCTACCCTTGGAAACAGATGGTTACTGCCGTGCACTTCTGCCTATAGGAGCAGAGTTTCACAATACATGGGCCAAATTCAATTATTTGGGTTTTGTGATGTGCGTTTAATCTCTTTTTATTTAATCTATGCAGTTCATCTCTATATCCTAATTAGTGAATAATAGCAGTCAATATAATATTTTAGCAGTTCCCCAGCTCTTAATTTTTACTGTTCGTTCACAGATGTTACCCAGTCACAAATTAGTCTGTTTATGATCTGTTTATCAGTAAGTTCACTTATATTAGGATCTCGTTCATTAATTCTTATTTATTCATTCTTGAATTAATTCTTCCACACTATATACTAAATAGTTTAACCAGTGATCCCTTTTTCTTTATTATTCTATTTTATCAAAACAACTCGTAACTCAGTTGCATTCAGTTTAGAACTTCTAAATCAGTTCTAATAAATTTTAAGGGTCATCAATCGACTCGCGCCTCGATCGATTTCACTAAATACAACTCGCGCCTCGGTTGTATTTTTAGGACACGTGCCTCGGTCCTATTTTTGATTCCCTTTAATACAACTCGCACCTCGGCTCTATTTTACAACTCGCTCCTCGGTTGTATTTTTTTAAATAGAAGACGCGCCTTGGTTCTATTTTATTCTTTTTATAGGACACGCGCCTCGGTCCTTATCATTATTATTTCCTATTACAACTCGTATCTCAATTACATTTTATTATTACTACATCATTCTCAGTTCTCTTAGCATTTTAATCTTTATCCACCTTCAATTCGTGTTCTTTTTCTATGATTCTGGGTATTTCTAACAATTTTTTGGCTGAATAATTTTAACGTTTTTTAAAAAGATGCTCTTTTTATATTTTTCTACTTTCTTGTAGCCAAATGATATTGCATTGGTTAATGTGCACCCGTCATTGCAGGACGTCGTGTAAAAATGCAGTGAAACTGATCACTTCATTTGAATGTGTTATAACAGGTACATGTTTTACTACATATTACTGCATTTTGCAAACTGTTGTGTTGTATAATTAATATTCGTGTCAGTCAAGAGAGTGGTTGTGGTGGGACGTCCTGTAAGAATGCTGTGAAACTGATCACTTCATTTGAATGTGTTTTAACAAAATTAAATTATAATTTAATAATTAATTTTCCAGTATATTTTAATGTAAAGTAACACATTTAATCTGTCAGAGAGTCAGAATAGTGGAAATAAAATCACAGCAGCAACACTTGATATCGATACACTCTAAAAACTGCCGAGTTGAAAACAACCCAATTTGGGTTATTTTGGCAACCCAGCGCTGGGTCAAAAAGGGACGAACCCAACGCTGGGTTATTTTAACCCAACAATTTGGGTTATTATGTTTAACCCAGCATGCTGGGTTGCTTTTTAATGGTTTAAAATTACTACATTGCTAGGCTAAAAATCGATCTAGACATTAAACCTACAAATCCACCTACCGTTCCAGGGCCTACTATCGTCACGCCTGCCGCTCCAGGGCCTACTATCGTCACGCCTGCCGCTCCAGGGCCTGCTATCGTCACGCCTGCCGCTCCAGGGCCTGCTATCGTCACTCCAGGGCCTGCTATCGTCACGCCGGCCATTCCAGGGCCTGCTATCGTCACTCCAGGGCCTGCTATCGTCACGCCTGCCGCTCCAGGGCCTGATATCGTCACGCCTGCCGCTCCAGGGCCTGCTATCATCACGCCCGCCGCGCCAGAGCCTGCTCACGTCACCCTGGGCACGCCAGAGCATGCTCACGTCATGCCGGCCACGACAGAGCCTGCTCACATCACGCCTGTTCCGCCGTGGCTCCCTGCTCTGCCTGCTCCGTCATTGACCCTTTGCCCTGCTCCCCTTCACAGGCCTGGCCCTCCATCCCGCCCCCTGGACTACGTCTGTTCCGCCTCCACTCCACCACCCTCCTGGACTTTTTGGGTTCTGTTTTTTGTTTTGTTTGGGCGTCAGGAGCCACCCTTAGAGGTGGGGAAATGTAAGGTCTGTTTTGTGGTTCTGTCTTGTTCTTGTTTTCATGTCTTTTATTTTGAAGTTTAGTTATGGTTCCTGTTTGTTTCATGCTTCCTTTGCCCTCTTGTGTTCCTGCTATTGGTTCTCTTGTTCATTGTTTCATGTTCTGGTTGGTTGTCTTAGTCATGTGTCTTGTTTCTCGTTGGTTTATTCATGTCATGTGACCCACTCTGTTTGCTATAAGTAGCCATGTCTTTGTCTTGTTCTTGATCTTGTATTAATGTTGTAACCTGCTCTTGGTGAGTTTAGTCCATTAATGCCATGCCAAGTCTGTCTTTGTTTGGATTATGTTTGGATCACGTCTGTAAATAAACTGCACTTGGGTTCTCACTACGCTCGCCTTCAGTGGACTCTTTACAGAACGTAAATGTATTACTGGTAAATGCAGTTTTTTTGTGTCTTACTTACAATTGTTAATGACTCTTACTTGATATATCCTAAGTCTTTATTGGGATGCACAGCTTAACTGGAGTGCCTTTTGATGACTGAACCCTAGTCACTGAATGTGTTCAGGCCCATATCTCTATTGATGCAGACAAGCATCAGGAGTTGACTTGGCTGGAGTAGGGCCTAGCACAGGAAGTCCTGACTACAGAAGATTATCCAGCCTCAGCACATTAACTGGCAGCACTATCTGAAAGAAAGGCAAAGATTACTGATTACACAAGTCCAGTCCAGTCTGAACTTGGGTGACTTTACACAGATACATATAGATGTGGACAAATGTGTTGGTACTCTTACAGTTAATACAAAAATGCTTAATTCCTCCTAAAGAGTGATGACATTAAGCACAAATGTCTCATGTGTATACCGTATGCCTCCAACAGGATAATAACCCAAAATATGCAGCTAAAAGTACAGAAGACACCAAGAAACTTGCAGTCTGGTGAAGGCCACCCCTGTGTGTTGGAGGTTGTAATGGGGAGAAAAGATTTTCATATACATATTTTTTTAAAGCATACCTTTAATCTTGAACTATATCCATGCTAGTGAAGTGTAGATGCTTCTTTTTTCATCATTGGGCTTGAGTGTTTCCTTTTAAAGAAGGATAATAGGATAAAACACATAAATACTACTGATTTAAGTGATGTAGAAAGAAGAAAATGCACCATTCCCATTTAAAAGCTATGCATTTTCTTTCTGCCTTCAGTGCAAAAGCTGACAAAATACTATTGAACTTTTTATTAAATATCATATTACATCATGTAATTAAAGTGATAAAAAAAGACTTCTACTAACTGTAATCACACTTAGCTAAACATCTTCCTTTCATATCAGTCTTAAATCCTTTATTTGTTTTTTTCTTTTCCCTGCTCAGGTCTTGACATGTTTTCCCTGTCATTGTATTTGGCCATCATTTCGACCAAAACCATTTATTCATCAGCATGCAGATAATAGTGTACTTGATCTTTAATGCGTTGAGTAGACTGCGCTGAAGCTGTTTCTATGGCAGCATTCAGACAACATTTAGAAGTTCTAGCTAACAGACACGTCAAAACGTACTCTAGATAGTTAAAAACTATACTACGCTTACTTTAACCGATATTTCATGGGACAGTAAGAGAACTGACAAGGTTAATAATAGACTTAACTTACCAATATCCTCGCTGCCCCCCAATTTCACCATTAGGAAAATAACAGGACAAATTTGACGGTAATTAAGCGTTCTTGCTGCAATGTTGTCTTAAACTTTGTTTGCTGAAGATGATCCTTAGAAATAATTATAGTATTCTTATTTGCTGTTAATTTTTTTTAGGATTCTTTGATGAATAGAAAGTTCAGAAAAACAGCATGTATCTTAAATGGGGGCAGTCGTGGCTCTAATGGATAGAGCGTCGGACTTGTAACCCGAGGTTGTGGGTTTGAATCTCGGCTCCGGCAGGAATTGTCCACGCCTGAGGTGAGACCCTTGAGCAAGGCACCGAACCCCCAGCTGCTCCCCGGGTGCTGCAGCATCGGCTGCCCACTGCTCCAAGTGTGTGTGCACACGGATGGGTTATGTTGGACTTCAAATGTCCTGAGTGTTCAAAAATCGAAGGAAGGCTTCAAATATCAAAGTGTTGAAATTTATTGATCAGAACAGCGCGCTGGGTTGTCTCTCAGACCAACGTCTCACAAAGAACCAACCCAGGAAAACATTTTCGCAGAACATTTATAATATCTGTCGACGTGTGTTGTCTTCTCATTGGCCGCCAGAACCGTCCAACGCTCCTCCAATCAGTATTCTCCTCCTTCTGTTCCCTTGGGTCCTGCAAAACAACACTTAAACACGCATACCCCCAGTTTGTGCCAAGCACCAAGTTTTTCTAAGTGATCTAATCTAGTTATGTGTGTGTGTCCACATTCCAACAGCTTTCTTCTTGATGGAATCATAGCTGCCCACACCCTTGTACTCACATCCACAGTCTAACAGAAAGCACTCCAGTATTGGCTCTGAAGCTCTGTACACCAGCAAGCAACATATCTAGAAACATTTATAATAAATCCCACAATACAATTGATTACATATTGATATATTGATTACTTAACACTTAAAGGAGGATTATATCCTTCAATCCCTCTCTTGACCTCTGAAAGAGGTCACACATAATTTTCCTCTTCATGAACTATTCTTTCCCAGACAATTAAAAACTGAACATATATCAAATGTAAACAACGTGGCTGAATCTTCTTCATAGTCAAGTTCTATACCACCATATTTTGTCAGACACGTGTCCCTCTCTAGTGATCTCTTAGGCCTGGTTACGTTTGAGTCTTGCTGCAATTTTTCTATGCCTAAAATAATACCTACGATAGTGATGGAGATGATGAGGAGGAAACCCATACATGGCCAATTTTCCCACAGTCTCATTTTTTGTACCTTCTTCAAACACAAAATCAGTATAAAAAATTAAAACATTAAAACCTTAAATCATACACAGTATAAAAAATTAAAACATGATTATATGAAATTAAATAAAACTCATAAACACTTGTGAAATTAATTATAATGTATATATGGTTATAACTATGTCTACTCCTGTGAAAACTTCACTTAACATGTTCCGGACTCTTTGGGAGTCTAGTTTGTCCAGACCACACCCCAGCCGGGGTACAGAAACACTCTTCACTCTATGTTCTACACACCAATCTCTCATGTGTTTTAAACTGTTAGTAAAATCTCCGTATGTGGGGAGATCAGTGCACTTTCTCTTTGTGATTAAATGAAAAATTGTTCTGCCGTCTTCTTCCTGTGTCACTGCACATTCACCAGGTTTTTTGTTTTTGTTTTGTTGTTTCACTTTCTCCACACCATACTTATCTTTAAATGTTAATGCAATACCTGCACCATATGCACAATCTGTGCTTACACAATGTGCCAAAGGTTCGTAATTTTCCAGCACTTTTACCCCCAGCATCCACAGCATCCTCCCTCTCTTGGACCTACTTGGGGGATCACATGCAGCACAAGAAGACAAATGATACCAGGTGTCGCCTTTTCCTGCTAGGCGAACACAATGCAATGTTCTTGAGGTGACTCTCAGGGGTTCAGACCATCTGGCCTCGTTTCACTTCCTGCGGAATTTTTCAGTCTGACCCACTCGGTTGGCAGGGAATCGGTTCTGGTTCAGTGTCTGCAGTGACCTGCTGGGAAAATTGTTTAATCAGAGCAGTTAGTTTGTCAAAGTAAACACAGTGTGATAAAGGTGTGATTTGGTCAGGTCTCAGTGGCGTTGAAGGTCCAGGGAAAGAACGACCTGTAAGCAACTCAAAGGGTGTAAAGCCAGAAATCCTGTTAACAGAGGAACGTACAAACATTAATATCAATGGAAGGGCAGATAACCACATCAATTTGGTCTGTGCACAGATTTTAGCCAATTTCCATTGCCGCAGAGGTGAAAAGGTGAAAGCTGCCGAATTTACAAATGACATGACGGAATGAGCTGTGATTAACCTTCCCATAAATGTAACTGATGGCCTGCTGACTTGCAATTTTTCTCTGCTAACCTTAAATCCTGAAGCATATAGCAGTTGCAATATTAAGTTAGTTGCCCGTAGGCACTCTTCATTTGTTGTGGCAGCGAGCAACAGGTCATCCACATACATTATCAAGACACAGTCTGGGGAAATGTGCATTTTGTCAATTGTTTTTTTAGTACTTGATTAAAAATCCCTGGTGACAGGATGAAGCCTTGTGGCAATCTGTTATAAGAGTACTGGCGGCCTCTGTAGGTGAACGCTAAACATGACTTACCACTACACTCATTAGGGATGGGGAAATGTCTAATTCTACCCAATAAATGTCAGCTGCCTCCTTTAATGGCCCTCCTTACAGAACATTCTGTCTGCAACCTGTTGGAGCAGTCTGTGAGCAATCAACCTGTGTGCCATCTGGAAAAGTCACTATCACCCCTTGTGGTGAACATAAAATACTAGCCCCCAATTTAATAAGTAAATCCCTTCCAAGCAGAGGTACAGGAGCATTCGAGGAGTATAGAAATGAGTGTGTCAGGCTTTGATTCACAACCTGGACGGTTAATTGTTTTGTCATTGGCCAATGTTCTAACCCACCAGAGAAACCCATGACTCCCACTGTTTTATCACTTAGATCTTTATCTGTGATTGTGCCTCTTGTTACAGTGGAGTATGTAGCTCCAGAGCCCTTAGTGGTTTGTTATCAACCACTATTTTCATGAGGGGTTCAGCCTCATGGTGGTCCTCTGTGGGCCCCTTCAACAGTCCCCCGCGTCTCCCTCCGGGCCCCATGTTGGGTGCATAGGCGCCTGTAGGTTGGCTGGAGACGGGTGCTGTTGCCCCGGGTATCGTGAGGCATATGGTCCCCTGCCACGACCACCAGGTCCACCTCTGAGAGGACCCCATCCCCCTGCAGGTGGTCCTGTATTTTGGCCTCCCCTTTGCTGTGAGGGGCAATCTGCTTTCCAATGTTCACTGCTGCCACACACATAACAACCCCCCTCCTTGCTCTGTTCTACCTCTGCTACCTCTATATCCCATATTTCCACCCCTCTGGACTCTATTTCCTCCCCAATCACCCATCTGTGACCATGGTGTTTGGTATGTTGACCCCTGGTCATACCCAAAATATGGGGAAATAACTGAAAGGGGTAGGTGGGTCGTTCACAGACTGCTGAGATACTGCTTGGTTTTCTTTGAACCACTAGCTCTGGCTAAGTCTAATTGCAACTTGAGCAATTGATTTTTTGTCTTCTCTATCTCTTGTTCTTTCTGCTATGGGGGATGTAACTTCCCCGTCTACATTCATGGTGCCTTTAATTACTATTCTGAGACCTTCCCTTCCCTCCTCGGCTCCTCCTTGTGGACTGTTCTCTCACTTTTTCTCTTACTTTCCTCATCTCCCTCATCTTGTGATCCTTCCCTACTTTCTAGTTCTCCCTCATTAGTCCCCTCTGCCTGGTGAAATCTCTCACTCTGTCGTGTTCCTGATCTCTCCTGTGGGTCTGGCCCTGTAGCGCCATCTAGCCGGGCTGTTAGTACTTTTATTTGTTCTTTCATCATATCTAACTCAGCCATCTCCACCTCCAAAGCTGTTTCCTTTACAGTCACTTGAACTTGCTGTAAATCTTGGTTTGATATGTAGGGCGGTGGCCTTACTGAGTGTAAGTCCGGATACAGGCTTGGAGGCGGGGCAGATGCGGTCGGGTCAGAAACACTACCCTGTGTACTTCCTGACTTTTCTGACATTTTTTCTCTGACTTCTCTGCCTTCACATGTTCTCCCCCACCCCTCTTAGTGGGACTCAAGGCGGTTGCAGTAAGTGCAATTCTGGTCCACAACCTGACCTCAGTTCTATATTCTTTTTCTTGGTCGGAGTATTTACCCCTTTTCTCATTTGTAATTGGTCTTGTAATTTTTTATCAAGACCTCTATTTCTTTACACATTGCCACATCAAATGTTCCCCTATTATTATTATTATTATTGTTTCCTTCAGTGATTTACCTCTCTAATCCCAGGCCTTTAATTAATTGTTAATCTTCACCAGGCTCATCAGACGAGGATCACTAAAAGTATTCGACCCCTGATTTCCACTTGGATTTTTTCTGGGCGGAGGACTTATCACTTTTTATAGAATTTAGACTTTCTCACATATTTTAAAATAATACCAATGTGTTTTCTAGTTAATAATTAATCTTTCTTATTGCTCCATTCATTTGGATTACCATAATATTCATAAACTTTGTACATTTTACTCTGCTTTGGATGAGATTTTTCATCCTTTTCTCTCCTTCTCCCCTTTGACTTTACTGCCACACACATTCGCTCACACACACACAGTCACTCACACACTCGCTCGCTCGCACACACACACACTCAGTGGGGCCCCCCTTTCTCTCTCTCTCAGTCTCTCACACATACACAGACACAGACAAAGGAAAAATACCAACAGGTCTCATTCTCTTTTCGGGAATGAAAAATCAATCAGTTTTTATCTTTTTCTTTATCAATAATTCAGTTTCACAATTTGGATCACAACGTCGGCAACTTGGATAATGTCCAAATAGCAGACAAAGCCAATTTCATAGTATATTCTAGTTTTTTGACCAACGTCTCACAAAGAACCAACCCAGGAAAACATTTTCACAGAACATTTATAATATCTGTCGACGTGTGTTGTCTTCTCATTGGCCGCCAGAACCGTCCAACGCTCCTCCAATCAGTATTCTCCTCCTTCTGTTCCCTTGGGTCCTGCAAAACAACACTTAAACACGCATACCCCAAATTTGTGCCAAGCACCAAGTTTTTCTAAGTGATCTAATCTAGTTATGTGTGTGTGTCCACATTCCAACAGCTTTCTTCTTGATGGACTCATAGCTGCCCACACCCTTGTACTCACATCCACAGTCTAACAGAAAGCACTCCAGTATTGGTTCTGAAGCTCTGTACACCAGCAAGCAACATATCTAGAAACATTTATAATAAATCCCACAATACAATTGATTACATATTGATATATTGATTACTTAACACTTAAAGGAGGATTATATCCTTCAGTTAAAAGCAGAGAACACATTTCACTGCTGGTTATACTCTGTATAATTGTATATGTGACAAATAAAGCTCATCTGAATATAAATATTTTTTTGTAACAAATGTCTTTATCATCACTTTTGTTCAATTTAATGCATCCATGCTAAATAAAAGTATTAATTTCATAATTGTATATAATTATTTAAATATACTGACCCCAATCTTTTGAATAGTAGACTATAGCTTATGTTACAAAAGATAAATGCTAATCTTTGGATCTTTATATTAATCTAAGAATCCTGAAAAATAAAGTAATAAAATAAATTAAATATTGATAATAATAATACAAAATGTTTCTTGGACAGCAAATCAGCATATTATAATGATTTCTGAAGGATTGTGTGACACTGACTGGAGTAATGATGCCAATTTCATTTTCCAGCAGGATTTGGCACCTGCCCACTGCTAAAGGTACCAAAAGCTGGTTCAATGATCATGGTGTTGGTGTGCTTGACTGGCCAGCAAAGTCGCCTGACCTGAACCCCACAGATAACCTATGGGATATTGTCAAGAGGAAAATGAGAGACACCAGACCCAACAATGCAGATGAGCTGAAGGCCACTGTCAAAGAAACCTGGGCTTCCATACCACCTCAGCAGTGCCACAAACTGATCACCTCCATTCCACGCCGAATTGAGGCAGTAATTAAAGCAAAAGGAGCCCCTACCAAGTATTGAGTACATATACAGTAAATGAACATACTTTCCAGAAGGCCAACAATTCACAAAAAAATTGTTTTGTTGTTGGTCTTATGAAGTATTCTAATTTATTGAGATAGTGAATTGGTGGGGTTTTGTTAAATATGAGCCTAAATCATCACAATTAAAAGAACCAAAGACTTAAACTACTTCAGTCTGTGTGCATTGATTTTATTTAATACACGCGTTTCACAATTTTTCCACGACATTCTAATTTATTGAGATGCACCTGTATATACAGTGTATACGTTACTGAGACAGTTAGAATTCAACTATTACCATTGAATGTCCAAGGCACCGCTGTCTCCTCCTGGTACTTCAGACTGAATATCAAATATGCTGTGAACAGTGTGGCAAGGCAGGAAACTGGGCTGGATTAATTCTTTATAAAAAAAAAAGTAATTATTAAAAAAATAGTTTAAAAGAGGCATTACAAACAAACAATACGCAAATTAGCAAAGGACATCAGGTACACATCTCACTGGTTAGGTTAGCAGAACCATTCAGAATTTACACGGCACACACTTCCTCCGTGAACAGACTGACCGCGAGACTTTAGCGCACATTTTAATTTATGTGCTCGTGTTAAGATAACTGCCCATGCAATTTTGATCTACACCATAAATAATCAAGACAATGTGTGCTTATCAACACGCGGTTAACTTACCGTGAATCACAACAGTTGTCACTAAAGCATGCGATTCTTAACGTAGGAACCCAGAGATTTTCTGCCCATGTGTTATGTGTGAAATCCTACCGCGACCTCACACTCGAAGCCCCGCGCAAGTTTCATTCACACCTCGAGCACGGAGGATGCGTGAATCCGGGGATACCAATATGAACAGTGAATGTAGATACCTTCATATACTACAGTTACCAAACATAAAAAGTGTACAAATTAAATAAGTCACTTACCAGTTGAGAATCATCAGCCATTGAAGATCCCGTAGATTGAAAATTTACATCACATGACCCCAGAATGCATTGCAGTTTACAGCAATAAGCTGTATTAGAAAAACAGCCCGTTGCTGTAAAATATTGCTGTAATTTTTACAGCATTTTTTTTACAGTGTGATGATGATGAACTGTTCTCACAACAGTTATGGGGGGGGGGGGTGCATGTGCATAGAAGAAAGACAAATTATATATGCCAGGGATAAAAAAATTCAAACATTTAATTAACCAAATTAAAGTGACATAGTTCAAGTCTTTTTAGCATTTCTGTTTGTAATGCTGCGCGGAGTAGTACCATACTATTTAATTTATTCTATAAAATGTTCCCAATCTGGCTTATCTTTAGCTAATTTCTTTACATGAATATTATTTTTTTCCCAAGTAAAATAATAAGTTGTTTAAGAAAATCACAGCCTTTTTTATTTTATTTTTAAGAATTCCGAGTATGACAAAAGCTGTCAGGGGTACACAGACCAGAGGGATGGGGAGTAAAGTTCAAACAAGCTTTATCGAACAGAGCAGAATGGACTGAGTGATAAATTACCAGGTATGTATAGCAGATGCAATAGGAGGATGATCAGACAGGTAAGATACCACACACACACATATTTACAGTTACTAATGTTTAGATAAACACTTTCCTTATTTTTCTCTTAAGGCGAACACGTGGCACTTGGAGGAGACAAGGTGCTTGAGACTGAAGATTGGAAATATAATTATTATTGATTCCCAATTATTTATATTCATGATTTCTAGTATTTGTACAGGCTTTACAGTTTTATTTCAATGTTGTAATGAGTAATTAATTTAATTTAATCTTTGAAGCAGTTTTCTTAGGTGACAGCATTAATTAAAGTTTCTTAAGGGTCTAAGGGCTCAATCAAGCCACTCCCATAATAGCTCGCACCGCTCAAATTTATGCACAACTCATATTAACTGTGTAGCATGTGTGCAAGATTCCAATACAATTATAAAGTAATTATTTAATCACTAATACATCTTTTAATGAGTAAAACTGTCTGTGTCTATAGTATTATAGACAACACAATATTATTATATTATTTTCAATTACATTTTTTAATTATTATTATTTTAAATGATTGTCCCTGGACCAATAGGGTACTTTTGTAATAAAGTAGTAGTGGTTGGGACAAATTTTAGGTATTAATTCTGCTAAAAATGATGTGATCTAATCCTGTTTACATTAAATAAGCTGCTTCGGAGCAGGTTTAGGTTAAGGACCTGTTGCTATGACAGCAATTCTAGGATGAGCTGTATTTACACTGCTGTGTGTGCATGTAAAAAAACAACAATTACGATTTGAAGCCTGTGACATATACATGTGCACATCAACTCAATAACTTTATTTAGCGTTCACGTAAACACAGAAATCAATCGAAATTAAATTCAGTCCGAATGAACGAAAAATTTTGCATGTATATATATCACAACAATTTTTGATTAGTAATATGTATTGCTAAGAACTGCATTAGGACAATGTTAAAGGCGACTTTCTCAATATTTTATATATTTTTTTACCCTCAGATTCCAGATTTTCAAATAGCTTTATCTTGGCCAAATATCATCCTTTCATGACAATATACATTTTCCATATATTAATGGAAGGCTTATTTATTCAGCTTTAAGATGATGGATACATCTCAATAAAAAATACCTTTATGACTGGTTATGCGGTCCAGGATCACATATAAGATTTTGCTCCAGTGTGGATCCTCTCATGTGCTTTCCGACTTGCTGACTGACTGAATCTCTTGTCACATTGTGAACACTTGTACGGTTTCTCTCCAGTGTGGATCCTCTCATGTGTTTTCAGGTGTTCTCACAGTGTGAACACTTGTACGGTTTCTCTCCAGTGTGGATTCTCTCATGTGCTTTCCGACTTGCTGACTGACTGGATCTCTTGTCGCAGTGTGAACACTTGTAAGGTTTCTCTCCAGTGTGAATCCTCTTGTGCCGTTTCAAACATTCAGCTGAAGTAAAAGTCTTCTCACACTCAAAGCACATGTAATCTCTCACACCAGTGTGGATTTTATGATGTATTTCCAAATTTTGTAGACGAGAGAAGCTCTTTCCACACAAAATACATGAATGTGGTTTCTCCTTTGTATGAACTCTCAGGTGTTTCTTCAGGACTGAAGCCCACAAAAATGTTTTGCCGCATTGATCACATGTGTGCCGCTTCCCTCCAGTGTGGATGTTTATGTGATCCTTGAGGTTTGATGATTGTGAGAAACTCTTCCCGCATTGATCACATGTGTGCAGTTTCTCTCTAGTGTGGATGTTCACGTGAAGCTCAAGAGTACGTTTGTTTGTGAAACTTTTTCCACACTGCGTGCAGGTGAAAGATTTCTTGGCTATTTTTTTATTTAAATCTTTCTGTTTGGATTTTTCTCCACTTTTTACATGATTTTTCTCCTCAATTTCACTCAATTCTCCTTTCTCCTCATTATCTTCAATCAACTCTGAAACAAAAAAACAATAAATCTTCATTAACTCTTAAAAAAATGAACCATGATATAACAGCGGAGAGTAGTCCATTGTATTACATTTACATTTATGCATTTAGCAGACGCTTTTATCCAAAGCGACTTACATTGCATTTAAGTTACAGTTTCTACATTTTATCAGCTCTTGCTTTCCCTGGGAATCGAACCCATGATCTTGGCGTTGCTAACGCCATGCTCTACCAGTTGAGCTACAGGAAAGCTGGTAGAGCTTCTGGTAGTGCTGGTAGAGCTTTCCTGGTAGAGTATTACAAACGTTTGATCATTTTGATGTAATTTTATAAATTATACGTCGCTGAAACTTTCCATGAATGAGGTACATTGCTTTTCAAATTATTAGTTTTCAATCAACACAAACTCAGCACACCTGAAAAAATGATAGGTGTTTAGGAAAAATTGCCTAACAACACGGTTGAATCCAAAATATAAAAAGATGCAATCCCGCACACAATCCACAATCCAGTGCTTGCTAAATATTACAATTTATTGTTATAAGCGCAAACAAAGTTTTGGTCCACTGACCTTCATCAGGCATAAGTTATTACTTTTAAAATATTATAGGCACAAATATCATGTTTCTATAGGGAGAGCTATTAAATATGTTTGATCAACAACATGATGGATCTGAGAATCTGTGTGTTCCATCAAGAGGGCAACCATACATTTGCATCATCTTTAATTTGTATTAATTTATCATAATTTAGTAATATAATCATTAGCCATTTATCTAATTTGTTGTTTAATATATTTTTTTAAATAATTTACATTTTTTATAATTTGATTATTCATTTATTATTTTATGATGTTTTTATATATATTTTTTTTCCATGTTTATGCAATTTCATTGTTTAATCTTATAATTGTAAGGTTTAATGAACTGTTTTGTTTGAATGAGACAAAAAGAGATAAGAGGGCATGTTAATGGAAATTCAAGGTTTATAGGATGTTATTGTGTTTGGTAAAACACTACTTGGATTTGTGCTGGTTAGATGAAGTCTGAGCTTTGAAATATATGCAACTAAGATTATTCAATAAACTTACAATAGCTCACAGAAGACTATTAATACAGTTTTGGTACCAGACATTACTTGATGTTAATGGTTGATGCACATCCAGTTTTTGAAAGTCTTGTGAACAAATGTTATGCATGTGTTTTATAGTCTTATTTTAGTGACTATTTAATTTTAGAAAATTGTATTTTTCACTAACCATGTTTAAACGTTATTTTCTCAAAAACACAAACATGTAAGGCTACAGTCATACTGCCTATGCATTATTGTAGCCCAGTTTGTGCTGATTACAGTATAATCAGACTTAAGTCATTAATATATTTTTAAGATACTGAAAAAAGCACAAATGTCAGGGCATGTCAAACTTCTCCAGGCCCCAAAACCCCATCAGACCCCAGAGGATTAAAGCTTTGTAAGTCTATGTACCGCAAACAGTCACTAAATATGAATGAAATATAAACACCAACCTCCGTGTTCCTCATGTTTTATTCTCCAGGTTTCTGGTTCCTCGTGTTTTATTCTCCATGTTTCTGGTTCCTCTTGTTTTATTCTCCAGGTTTCTGTTTCCTCGTGTTTTATTCTCCAGGTTTCTGGTTCCACGTGTTTTATTCTCCAGGGTTCTGGTTCCTCGTGTTTTATTCTGCAGGGTTCTGGTTCCTCGTGTTTTATTCTCCAGGGTTCTGGTTCCTCGTGTTTTATTCTGCAGGGTTCTGGTTCCTCGTGTTTTATTCTCCAGGGTTCTGGTTCCTCGTGTTTTATTATCCAGGTTTCTGGTTCCTCGTGTTTTATTCTGCAGGGTTCTGGTTCCTTGTGTTTTATTCTCCAGGTTTCTGGTTCCTCGTGTTTTATTCTGCAGGGTTCTGGTTCCTCGTGTTTTATTCTCCAGGTTTCTGGTTCCACGTGTTTTATTATCCAGGTTTCTGGTTCCTCGTGTTTTATTCTCCAGGTTTCTCGTTCCTCTTGTTTTATTCTCCAGGTTTCTGGTTCCTCGTGTTTTATTCTGCAGGTTTCTGGTTCCACGTGTTTTATTATCCAGGTTTCTGGTTCCTCGTGTTTTATTCTCCAGGTTTCTCGTTCCTCTTGTTTTATTCTCCAGGTTTCTGGTTCCTCGTGTTTTATTCTCCAGGTTTCTGGTTCCTCGTGTTTTATTCTCCAGGTTTCTGGTTCCTCATGTTTTATTCTCCAGGTTTCTGGTTCCTCGTGTTTTATTATCTTGGTTTCTGGTTCACTCGTGTTCTCCTCGCTCTCTTCTTTAACAAACACCATCTTCACAGCAGCAGATCTCAGTTCAGATTATACTCCTCCAGATATTCCTGCTTGCTTCAAAACTTAGTCACAACTATGTGGATGAGAATATTACAGGTATTTGCTGACCTCTTCAAAAACTGTATTTCTATTTACAGAAACAACATTTCTAACAGTCTGTATTAAACCAGAACCACAACAAAATAAAACAGAGCACCCGGCTTCCGGTGGCGCTGCTGAGTTCAGACGCCTGTGAATTAGCTCCGCTCAGAATTGTGCTTTTATGTGTGTTTCTACCTATTTTTTTTATTTTTTTTTTACTTCTCTTTTGATACGTGTATGTCTGCAATGATTATGTACGACAGAAGAACACTTTTGGACATTGGACATCACTACACTAACCTGATTAAGGATACTTTATCCACGGACCCAGCGTGGCCATTGGAGATACTTCGGAGCACCGAGTTGAACAATGACCACCTGAACAACCGCAGGAGGTGAAGGAAACACCGTGGGAGATGTGCTGGAATACGCAGCAGACTGAGGAAAAGGGCACACAGCCCTCCTCTGCCGAGTATTCTGCTCGCTAATGTCCAATCCTTGGAGAATAAGATGGACGATCTTAGAGCCAGGATTAGTTTCCAACGAGACATTAGGGATTGTAACATCTTTTGTTTGACCGAAACATGGCTCTCGCCATCGGTCCCGGACACCGCTGTAACGCCGTCTGATAACTTCTCTGTTTTACGGATGGACAGAACAGCCGAGGCCGGAAAAAACAAAGGTGGTGGAGTGTGTTTCTTTATTAACAAGAAATGGTGTGACCCCAGGAATATCTCCATTCTGTCGCGTTCCTGTTCGCCTCATCTGGAACATCTCTCCATTATCTGCCGCCCCTTCTATCTGCCCCGGGAATTTACATTGATCCTCGTGTCTGCCGTTTATATTCCTCCACAAGCAGACACTTGCGTGGCTTTGTCAAACCTCCACGATGAAATCAGCGGATATATCAACAAACATCCCGACGCTGCATGCATTATCGCTGGGGACTTTAACAAGGCCAACCTCAAGAAAGTCCTGCCGAACTTTCATCAACACATATCCTGTCCAACCAGAGGACTGAATACACTGGATCACTGCTACACTCCGCTCAACAACGCCTACAAAGCCCACTCACTGCCGGCTTTTGGCAAATCAGATCATGTCGCCATTTTTCTCACGCCGGAATACAAACAAAGGATCGCTCGCGAGCCGCCGGTGGAGAGGGAAGTGACGCGTTGGTCCCCCCACTCTGAAGCTACGCTACAGGCGTCTCTTGATGACGTCGACTGGGACATGTTCCGGGCGAGTTCATCTGACGTCAGCGAATTCACGGATGTAGCAGTAAGCTTCGTAAACACGCTAACCGAGCAAGCCACTGAAACGGTAACAATAAGGACATTTACTAATCAGAAACCGTGGGTGGACAGATCAATCCGTGATGCGGTTAACAATCGCACTGCCGGTCTGTTGTCAGGGAACATGAGCGAGTACAAAACATCATGCTACGCTCTCCGGCGTGCAATACGAGCCGCTAAGCGCCGGTACAGTGAGAAAATTGAGTCACATTTCCAGCTCAATGACTCTCGTCGCATGTGGCAGGGACTGAAGACCATCTGTTCCTCTGGAAATAAATCCTCCGCAGAGGTGAGAGCAGATCCGCTGCTGGCCGAAGAGCTAAACACCTTCTACGGTCGCTTTGACTGCAATGGCGGCGCAAATCTGCCGAACAGCCCGTCAGGAAGCAGCAGACAGAGCAGCAATGATCATGTAATCACCTTTTCAGAGGATGACGTTCGGAGGGAACTAAAGAGAGTGAACGTCAGGAAAGCAGCAGGACCTGATGGGATTACTGGCCGCGTTCTGAGGTCCTGTGCTGATCAGCTTGCTGGATTGTTTACTTCCATCTTTAATGAGTCCCTTGCTACCTCTGTTGTTCCCACCTCCTTTAAAAAATCTGTCATAATCCCTGTGCCTAAGAACAGTAAACCCTCTTGCCTGAATTACTATCGTCCAGTTGCCCTCACATCGACGGTCATGAAGGTTTTTGAGAGACTTTTAAAGAAACACATTTGCTCCTCCATCCCTGCTACCTTGGACCCTCTTCAGTTTGCCTATCGGCCAAATAGGTCTACTGATGATGCCATCTCCCAGGTACTGCACTCCTCCCTCACTCACATCGACAGCAAAAATGGCAACTATGTCAGGCTGCTATTCATAGACTACAGCTCGGCTTTCAACACTATAGTCCCCACCAAGCTGACTGTTAAACTCTCAGACCTTGGCCTAAACACTTCACTTTGTGACTGGATTCAAGATTTCCTCACCGCCAGACCACAACTGGTGAAAGTCGGCCAGTTCACCTCCAACTCCATCACCCTGAATGTAGGAGCCCCACAGGGCTGTGTCCTGAGCCCCCTGCTATACTCTCTCTACACACACGACTGCGTGTCCTCACACAGCTCCACCTCTATTGTCAAATTTGCGGATGATACTGTGGTTCTGGGCCTCATCAACAACGGTGACGAGGCCGCATACTTGGATGAGGTGGAGAGACTTACATCATGGTGCCAGGACAACTGTCTCTCTCTGAACGTGAGCAAAACTAAGGAGCTGATCGTGGACTTCAGGAAGAGACAGCAGCAGCCCTACACTCCTCTTATGATCAGTGGGACCCCTGTGGAGAGGGTGAGTAGCTTCAAGTACCTCGGTGTAAACATCTCCGAGGACCTGACTTGGACTACACACATTCAAACACAGGTTAAGAAAGCCAGGCAAAGGCTGTACCATCTGCGACAGCTGAGGAAATTCAGGGTCTCACCAGCTATCCTGAAAACTTTCTATTCAGGGGCCATAGAAAGTGTTCTGACTCAGTGCATCTCAGTGTGGTATAATAATGCCACAAACCAGGACTGCAAAGCTCTACAGAGAGTCGTGCGCTTAGCTGAGCGCATCTCAGGGTCTGCTCTCCCCTCTCTGCAGCACATCTACCTCAAACGCTGCAGAAGCAGAGCTGCAAAAATCCTCAAAGATTCTACTCACCCCGGTAACCATCTTTTCTGTTTACTGCCATCTGGCAGGCGCTTCAGGAGCATGATGGCAAAGACTGAAAGACTGAGGAAGAGCTTCTTCCCTCAGGCCATCAGGCTCCTAAACACAAACTCTGTTTCATAAACACTCACAAGACCCATTGTCAACTGTAAATATCATCACATTCTCATCATTGCTGCTCTATGTACAATACCATGAACAACCCGTCTGCACATCCCTCTTATTCACATTACTATTTATTAAGTCCCAGTACACTGTTTTTTGTTTTCTTTTTTTGTACATCTTATTGTTTTTTTTGCACATCTCATTGTCTTTTGCACATCTTATTGTCTTTTGCACATCTTATTGTTTTTTGCACATCTTATTGTTTTGCACTTTTTTATTTCATTGCACATTTTATTCTTATTTCTCCTTTTCTTACCATATGTATGCCCTTGTGTTATGTTACTTATATAATTTGTATTCTTATTGTTTTGCACTGTCACTGAGCGGACCTGATTCGATTGCATTTCACTTCTAGTTATGCCCTGTATAACTATTATGTGACAAATAAAGAAACCTTGAACCTTGAGAGCATGGTGAAACTAATCTTCCTCTCAGGTTTAATGGTGTTTGGCAAACAATCGTCTGTGTTTTAGCACAGACTGGAGTCGAGAGGAGGGAAAATAATACGGGGGGAAATTACATAGTGCGTCTGTCTCATTTCGTCATATTTACGCTCTTTTAAATAACTGATTGAACAATTCAGCTTCAAATGATTCAAGATAGTATTTCACAAGTTTGTTGTATCTGGTTTTGTATTTTGTGCACATGTGTGTCTGACACAGTAAGTAACTGGGGCCCTCAACAAGATATATTGATAATCCATAATATTATCATGATGAAATGACAATTAAAATACATAATTACATGCTGTCAGTAGGAATAACATTTTGTAAGAAGAATTTTGTAATGCAACTTTTACCAGGGGTACCACTGAATCCCCAATGAAACGCGATTGGGCTAGTTTTGAGTAGCAGTTCGGCAGGTTTTGCTGTGAAAACCTGGCAACCTTAAGAGAGGGCAAGAAAGCGTCATGAGCCAGGGTCGGTACCATGAAGCTGGATTAGCTGGCCAGTCAGGTAAGTTTCAGTTTAGTTTGCACCAATCCTGAATTTTAGGTACCATGATAGTGCCTTGGTTTTTCGTGGCATTCATTGCCTTAGTAACTTACACTCCACAGCTAACCTGCTCCGGGGAAGGTTATGTTCTGGGTTAGAGATCTCAAACTGAAACTAGATTAATCAAATGTCAGCAAAGTGACATGTCTGATGCAAAAAGTCCCTCCCCCAGTTTCTCTTGCTCCAAATTAAAGTAAAAAAAAATCTGGTTTTAATGATAATTACTTAAGAGTTATTTCATTTGATTTATATAATTATTATACGACTTATACTATTATTAATCCATACACAAGCAATTTTAGTTTAAGCTCAGTGGTATCTTCAGAGTGGTAGGTGGTAGGTGACTAATAACTTCTATTACATTACTGGCCCATTGTCGGATGTCGAAACCACCAAAGGATAAGAGGGCGCATAACTTATCCACTAACTGGCATGTTTTTTGTACAGAGGGTAAACTTTGTAGAGAGTTGTCCGTGTAGAAGCATTTGTCTCTCATCCTCATTAGGGGTACTGTGCAGACCCATATACTGCTGGAGGGTGAAGGTGAGTTTATATGTTAATAACATGAGTTTATATGTTGATTGGGAACTATCTTCTCTAATACGTAAGAAACTGTTGCCCCCATCAAATTAAAAAAGGTTAGATAAAAACGTGCTGCGCCATGGTACAACAGTTATACCCATTCTCTCAAGAAAGAAACTCGTAATATTGAGCGCAATTGGATAGAAACTCACTTGGAAGTCTGAAAGCTGCCAGGACCGAGCATATCCGCAAACTCATAGATAATCACCAAAACAATCCAAGGCTTTTATTTAGCACAGTGGCTAGATTAACAAATAAACAGATGTCACCCGATCTAAATATTCCCTCACAGTTTAATAGTAATGACTTTATGAATTTCTTCACTGATAAAATAGATAACATCAGAAATACAATAACAAACGTAGATTCTACAGCGTCTAGTACTTCAGCTTCATTCATCGCACCCAAAGAAAAACTGCTTTACAACTATAGGACAGGATGAGCTAAATAAACTCATCACTGCATCTAAACCAACAACATGTTTATTAGATCCTGTACCAACTAAACTATTGAAAGAGTTGTTACCTGTTGCAGAAGAACCGCTTCTCAATATTATTAACTCCTCGTTATCTTTAGGTCACATCCCAAAACCATTCAAGCTGGCGGTTATTAAGCCACTTATTAAGAAACCAAAACTAGATCCTTGTGAACTGGCAAATTACAGGCCCATTTCAAATCTTCCATTTATGTCAAAAATTTTAGAAAAAGTTGTGTCAAGTCAAGTCAAGTCACCTTTATTTATATAGCGCCTTTAACAATACAAATTGTAACAAAGCACTGCACAATATCAAAAATAGGCAAATTTTGTCAATAATGTAAAATGACAGGATTTAACACTCAATTATCTGCTGAATGCATTTCATTATTGAATTTAGTAATGGCATTGTCCAGCTTAGTTCAGTTTAAATAATATCTGTGCAATCAAGTCGATGATTGTGCTGGAAATGAAGTGTCCCCAACTGATCAAGCCAGAGGCGACAGCGGCAAGGAAAGAAAACTCCATCGGTGACAGAATGGAGAAAAAACCTTGGGAGAAACCAGGCTCAGTCGGGGGGGCCAGTTCCCCTCCGGCCAGACGAATCAGTAGTTTGTTCCAACTGCAGCAAAGTCAGAGTGTAAGTGGTCCACTGGTTCCGGGGGTCTTTCCCCGATGGATGTCTAGGTGACGAGGTCCTCACTGGAGATCTGTCTCTGGGGCTCATCTCGGAGGTCCTCGGAGGGGTTGTCATCGTCTCTTCTCAGGTGTTCGGTCATCTCTATCGTTTAAGGGTAGGATCCAGACTGAAGCTTGTGTAATTCCTAACTACCACGGGATGTTAATCCCGTGGCAGTAACATAGAAATAGTAAGACAATTAGCGTAGCAGCGGCTCCATCCAGGAATAACCCTGGATGAAATTATCAGTATAACCCAAGCTAAAGCATAATAATGTGCATTTGTTCAGATAGACTGGCAGTACAAGATTGTGAGATGCATTATATGAATGCTTGGCTAAAGAGATGCGTCTTTAATCTAGATTTAAACAGAGAGAGTGTGTCTGAACCCCGAACGTTTTCAGGAAGGCTATTCCATAGTTTAGGAGCCAGATATGAAAAAGTTCTACCTCCTTTTGTGGACTTTGCTATCCTAGGTACTACCAAGAGTCCAGAGTTTTGCGACCTAAGGGAGCGGGTTGGATTGTAGCGTGATAAAAGATTAGTTAGGTACGCAGGAGCTAAATCATTTAGGGCTTTATAGGCAAGTAATAATATTTTGTAACTGATACGAAACTTAATAGGTAGCCAGTGCAGAGACTGTAAAATTGGAGTAATATGGTCATATTTTCTTGACCTGGTAAGGACTCTAGCCGCAGCATTTTGTACTATCTGTAGCTTGTTTATTGAAGATGCAGGATAACCACCTAGCAGTGTATTACAATAGTCCAGTCTAGAGGTCATGAATGCATGAACTAACTTTTCTGCATCAGAAACACTTAACATGTTCCGTAGCTTGGAAATGTTTCTAAGATGGAAGAATCCTGTTTTTGTAACATTGGAAATATGATTTTCAAAAGATAGGTTGCTGTCTAATATAACACCCAGATTTTTAACTGTAGAGGAAGTAACATTACATCCGTCTAGTTGCAAATTGTAATCCAAGAGATTCTGTGTACTGTTTTTAGGTCCAAAAAGAGTAATTGTTTGTGGTAAGGGCCGTGGTTTTTAAGGTTGTAGATTGGTTTAGATGTTAATCAGAGAAACAACTAAGGACTATTAGCGTAGCTGTTGTTCCATCCAGGCAAAAATGATATGTTCAACCTGTCACGGGACAGCGAGGAAGCCCGTGGAAAAACAGAGATCTGGGTCCAAATGCAGGTAAGTTTCGGTTCTTTAATAAATAAAAAGCCAACAGGCAAAAACAACACAATAATCAGAAACAGGACACCCCAGACGGCAACGTAGTGCTGGTGTCCCGAGCACACAAACCGAACGTGATCGGTGAACAGGAAAACCAGTGAACATACACATGTGAGTGTGGGTAATCTTGCCAGACAGAGGGACGGGAGTGAGGTGCCTAAATAGTCCTGATCACATCATGATTTTAACAAAATCAATTCAATTCAAGATTATATGTATAGCGATTTTTACAATACACTCCTTGCAAAGCAGCTTTACAGGAAATTAAGTTTCTAAAATAGATTTATATTGTAGAAACTTAATATAATTAACTTATGGCAAAATGTTGTTAATTCTGTATATTATCTGAGGGTTCCTC